>QQSL01000040.1:494-147862 GCA_003693665.1 Chaetothyriales sp. CBS 134920
AGAAAAAAAAAAAAAAAAAAAAAAAAAAAAAACAAGAAACAAAAAAGAAAAAAGAACGGGAAAAAAAGCGAGCGGAGATTAAATTTACGATGAATGAACTATTTTCAGTACTTGTTTTGGTCTCTCTGTGTGTGTCGTCCCCCCATCTATATCTAGAGTATAATCAATCTACAGTAATTAATTAGTGTACACTACAGTACAGTACAGGACAGGACAGCATAAAAAGTAACAAGTCAAGAAAAGGGGAAAAAAGAAATGGGCTGAAGTGGCGTTTTCTTGGGTGCGCCAGGGGAAAGCCCTGTAAGGCAAAGCAGGCAAGCAAAGTGTAACGACTTTTTTCTCAAGTTATTGTTTTTTTTTTCTTCTATTGATATTGATGTGCTCGCTTGCAAGTTATTATTGGAATTTGACGTATTTCATAGGCAGATTAATTACTACTTCCTGCCCTTTTCCCAGTAGGCGAAGTTGGCTTCATTTCAGATCACACACCAAAAACAAAAAGCCACGTTGGTCGTCTGGTGTCTCGGGAGCATTACTGAAAGAGAGAAACAATCTCGTGCTGTCTTTCCTCGTCTCCGTGGTGCTGGTGCTCGCTCTGGTGCTGGTGCTGGTGCTGGTGCTGGTGCTTGTGGTTGATGTTGGCCTTCCTCTCTCCACACCCCTACCCCTGTAACCCCCGCAAGACCGTTGAACCGGGGGTTCGTTTGTGTAAACAGGCAAGGCGCTAAAGTGATCATTTTTCAATAATTCAATCAATCGGTCACTAGGCTGTTCAGTCAACCCACGTGTAGAGTTTACCCACATACAACCCCAGCTTTGCTTCGCCTTTTGACCCGTTGAAATCGAACCACGCCTCTCCACTCCCCAGCAGTGGCCATGACCAGCCCTCTCAACCCATGCTCTTCCGCCGATCCGGGCCCGCCCGCGGAAGGTTCGAACAAGACAAAGCAGATGTCCCTCGGTCGTTCCAAACTGAGCATTGCTGACGGGCAGTCTTGCAGGGGGGAGGGAGGCGGTGATTTAGTTCGGGTGGCGAAGGTTCCATGTCTGTGTTCCCTCACGGCGGTGGACACAGTCAATACATCACAGTTGCGACAGCCGGTTGCATGACTCTAATTCCCTGACCGGGCCGGGATCCGTTGGTGATGGATCGTTTTCTTTACGATGGACGAAGCCAGGGCGGCCAATGGTGCCATGTTGCGTCGCATTCTCGTCGGGGCGTGGTTGAACAGGTCCCCGGCACAGTGAGCCTGCGTCCGATGGGTTGCATGGCTGTTGGAGACTGCACGGCACTAGTCTTTGAGCTGAACCCAAAAAACTGGCTGCAGTCTCCAGCATGGATGTGATGGGCCCTTGATCTATCGGGGCCGCCGAACTGCGCGTTTTCCATTCAGAGGCCGTAGCGACGACAGGCGAGATGCGATAAGTGGCTGCAACTTGTAGCTGGCGGGGCCACAGCATCTGCGGTCATCTGCCGAACACGGGTGAGAGGCCACAAGGGCTATGACTCGAAGCAGTAGTGGAGATGAGATATCTTGGACCAGAGAGAGAAGAGAGCGTGGACTTACGGTACACAGGTTGGCCATCTTGCAGCGGCGCTTACCTCTTTGACCTCGCTGCAGGCGCACAGCTTGGATCAATCTTCGACGGCAAGAGGCCAAGCGAGAGAGAAGCGGCACCAAGGCATAATTAATCAACCCTTTTGCCTTGGTTTGAATTCTCGTCCTGTCGTATGGTGGTATTGCGACCCAAGCTGCTGCTTGCAGTGCCATGCTGGTGCCTGTGCCTGTGCCTGCGCCTGCGTGCTCTTGCATGATGGTGTGATTGCAATGTAATCACATCAATCTCCTCTACTTACGGTGTGAAGACAGCCACGGGGCTGCATCTTGCATCCTGGCCCATTTGCACAGGGGCGGCTGTCGCGTAGTCGGCTGGTAGTCGGCTGGTAGTCGGCAGGCATGTTGATGCTCACAACTGTCATGGTGCTAATGTAGAATTGTGGGATTGTGGGATTGTGGGAGTTGCACCTTCCAAGGCATGCAGCTCTGTTCTTGCCTGGCTGTCGAGTTTCGAAATGCAGGTGCGATTGAGTTGAGACGCGTCTTGGGCCCACCTGCGGGCCTTGGCATCGCCCTATCGCCGCCTCGGTCACTGACTGATTCGCTCACACCAAACAAGGCACCAGTCTGATTCAATTCTCCCCAACAAGACGGCCCCACGTCGGTCCTGCACGTGCCGCCTTCCCCT
Organism: Chaetothyriales sp. CBS 134920; assembly: GCA_003693665.1. Lineage (NCBI taxonomy): Eukaryota > Fungi > Ascomycota > Eurotiomycetes > Chaetothyriales > Domatiomycetaceae > Domatiomyces > Domatiomyces catenatus. The sequence goes on from QQSL01000040.1 coordinate 2,742, forward strand.
TCGATCGGTCTTGACAGTGTATGGAGGAATAAGATCGCGGCCATGGCCAGCGGAATCAGTGCGGCCGACTACGACCACGACAATGCCCTCCTCGACGACCGGGCAGTGCTCGACGATGACTTCCTGAACGATGGTATGCGTCGCTGGCGGCCCTAGGACGAGCCCCGATGCAATCAATCGTCCGTTGCTGACTGGCGACACAGAGGTTGAACCCGACGAAGCACCAACGAGCTCAGACCGCGCCCCCTTAACGGGCAACATTGGGTCCTCATCATCCTCGTCCGCTGCGAGGCCGACATCCCAAGACTATCTGACGTCGCGCATCCCCGGAGAGGACAGACGGGCGGCGCAGAATACAATTGACGAGAGTGTGTGGGATACGCTGTCTCGCGACTTGCTGGCAGTATGGGAGAAGATGCGCCAGGTCCTGTGGCCCAAGTACCTGTTGGGCGGTTTTCTGCAGCGCCAAGGTGCTGGAGTCGGCGATGTGGAGAGCCAGGGCTTTGGCAGAGACCTCCGAGGCCTCGTCGGGCGCTGGCCAGATGCCGACGGCATTCTCCAAGGCGGACTAAGTGAGGGCTTGCGCGACTGGGATCTCTGGTAAATCACCCCCCTGAAGACGCGTACTAGGATATTACTGACCTAACTGGATATAGGGGCCCGCTGATATTCTGTCTGCTGCTCAGTCTGTTCCTGTCCGCGCGCGCAAGCAAGGATCAGACCGATCTGGTCTTCTCTGGTGTCTTCAGCATCGTCTGGATTGGAGAAGCGGTGGTGACGCTGCAGATCAAGCTTCTCGGAGGCAACATGTACGTCCTATTTCTTCCCCTTTGCTGCTCAGACAGTTCTCCAGGCTGAGCGTCAGGCTGACCCCTCCCCTCGGCACAGATCCTTCATGCAGTCGGTGTCAATTATCGGCTACACCCTGTTCCCCCTTGTGATCGCCGCTTTGCTCTCAGCGCTTGGCCTGCCAATGGTCGCTCGAATTCCCGTCTACATTGTCCTGACGGCTTGGTCTCTGGCCGCGGGTGTGTCGATCCTGGGCGGCTCCGGTGTGGTCAAAGACCGCGTCTTCCTGAGCGTGTATCCTCTATTGGTCTTCTATGTCAGCTTGGCCTGCATCTGTTTTATTAGTTAGAAAGGGCGAGCATGCGGAACTACCGAGGTCCAGCAGGGCAAATGCATGTATAGCCTGGGGGCGTGGCACAGATACACTCCAACCAGGCAGATTGATACAACAGTTCTACATTTTGGGACGGGCGAGTAATCCAAAAAGAAGACAGCATCTCTAGTCAAGAGTTACATTCTATTTGGAAATACCTACAACTATCCGACGTTCAACTTCTGTTATCTCATCCTATACATGGGGCCAGGCCAAAGGCGAAAGAGGCGGGCGCAAGAGTGGGCGAAAGTGAGTGAGAGTGCGTGATGTGTGTGGTCTCAGACTAGCCGTTCGATCTTCTTGGGCCCGGCACCGTCGCCTGTGTCAAGCACCTGCTCATACAGCCATTTGGCGAACTTGACGCTGGGCTCGTCCAGGGTGCGGGTCACGACGTGGGCGGTCCACAGGGTGGTGGGCAGCAGGATGAGCAATGGCATGAGGAAATTGATTTCGAGTCCCATGGGCCCGGCGCCGGACAAGGGGAACAGGTTGATGTATGAGGGCACCATTTCGTGGTGGTGTTCGGCCACGCGCCCAAACGCTGCGAACAGCCGGTCACCCAGCGACCAGAGAATGGGGCCGTGGACCATGTAGAAGGCAAAGGAGATGCGGCCGAGGTATTGGCAAGCCCTGGTCTCGAAGAAGGCCTGGGCGCGCGGGATGTGGGGGATTGAGGCGACGGTGAGCACGGCGCCAATAAAGTGGTAGAACCGGCGCGGGTCGTGTACGGCCGACGGCGCCAGGAAGGACAGCCAGTACCAGCCGCCGGGCGACTTGCGCAGGACGTCGAGCGACTCGCCCGTGCCGGGCACGCCACCGATGTAGAGACCGAGAATGAGCAGGGCGTGGAAGATCCACGGGCGCGTGCGCCTGAAGGGGTTGAAGATCTTGGGCAGCTGGCCGCGGGTGTTGAGCATGTCGAGCTCGCACAGGATCATGCCGGAGATGAAGAGGGCGTTGTACCAGCCGTCGACAATCCAGAGGAAGTACCAGAGCACGACGCAGTTGCAAATCAGGCGCACGGTCGGCGTCATGCGAGCAAAGGCCAGCAGCATGCTCCAGACCACGACCGAGCCGCGGAACTCGAGCGCAATCGACCAGGCGTGGTCGTTGAAGTCGGTCCAGGGAAAGCCGTTGTACACGAAGCTGAAGTTCTTGAACTGGGTATACCAGTACCACATCTCGTCGCGGTACGTCTTCTTGGGTGGATGGGTGACCTGGCTGGTGCGGATGCCGAGGAGATGCCAGGACGACATCCAGATAAAGGTGGTGGCACCGACCAGGATGAAGAGCCGGAACCAGCGTCGGAAGAAGGCAGAGGCCAGGATGTCGCCCAGCTTGAGCGAGTCGCGTGCGTAGATGGCCCGGAGCGGCGCGGCGGCGACGACGTAGCCGGAGATGACGAAGAAGACCGAGACGGCGAAGAGGCCGCCGACGAAGAAGAGCCTGAGCCAGGGGAAGGCGGTCAAGTAGTACTCGCCGTCGTATCCCCACGCGTTGTCGATCTTGAAGTAGTCTGGCATCGAGTGCGTCCATCCCTCGGTGTGGATGGCGTACACCAGCAGGGCGGCGAAGCCCCTGAGCCCATCGAGCCAGGCCAGGCGCCGCGCTGGCGGTTGTTTCTCAGTCTCATTGCTGGTTGCCAGACGGGCCATGGCTTCGGTCTGTGCTATTCCTTTCCTTTGTCCTTGGTCCTTTTCTTTTCAGCCTCGATCTGTCTTTTCCCCCCTTCTCTGCCTCTCCTGGTGTGGACCCCGATCAAAAGAATGGCAGGCTCGAGTCTTCGATTAGGGCAGAATGCAGGCCAGGGCACGAAATGGCAATTCAGAGTATCCAGGGCATCAACACACAGTCCAACGGCAGGATTTGGTGGGAAAGCGAGGCAAAAGGAGGTTCGGCGCCGCGGTGGCGCACGCACAAAAGCATGCGCGGATTACAGTTGGCAGGCACACTGTCACCTTTTAGCGTCTTGCGGGGTTTTTCCTGCGTGGCAGTACATCGAGTCCCTTCGCCATCTCTCCACTGTTATCTGCAGCTACAGGACTCTCTGACTCTGGCTACACACGGTCTTGCCGTAGTACTCAGCGCACCTTAAGCGGGCCGCAGCAGTCCTGTACCAGAGCTGTCACTTGGTCTATAATTACAGACTTGTACCTGCCCGCCTGGCTGTGCCTGCTGGAGCTAAGGAAAGCTTATTCTGGAGTCTAGCCCCCTACGTGTGTGTTCTTTCCCCAGATCTCCGAGTACTAATGTATTTAGAGTTGCAGCCAAGCGGGTCTGGGGAGACGATCTGCCACGAAACTTGCACGCTAGTGACGAGACTGCCGAGGCTTGTCCCCATAAAGCCGGCACATGTGTGCGACAACGAGGCCCACAGAGCCTTGATTGGCCAATGGTTTAGATTAGTCTTCTCGTCAGCCACAAACTGAGGCCCTCTAGTCACACTAGCGCGATAAACCCTGCAGGTGCCGAGGTGAGAGATACGTCACATGCTAATCATCGAACCTGTCAACGACGCCAAGACTGATTTGGGATGGCGATCGGCCCCCTGAAAGGCGTGGAATTCTGGGGTTCGGTGCTGACACACTACCCTCCAACGTGCCACATTGTGTTTTTTTTAATTGTATCTACCTTCCTCCTAGCCTCTGTCCAACGGCCAGCAGTCGAACGACAGAGAAGCGGAGGGCACGAGGGCGATGTGAACAGGGACAACCCACACACACACAGCACAGTCACGCAGCCACCACGCAGCCACCACGCAGCCATGTCGAATCGCGGTACTTTGCGAAAACTCTTCGGCGTGTTTGTAATAGGGGTTGGCCTGGTCTTTGCTCTTGTGCTTGTCGACCTGGGCATTCACCGGGAAGAGGTCGTGGGCAGGACGCTGCGTGCTCTCAGAGGCGAGCTGCCTCTGCCCCGTTTTCCGACTGCCGATGACACCGCGCTGGGTGAATGGGCTGACTGGTATGTGCCCAGACGAGAGTCCCCGCGGAAGTTCGACTACCGGGAGATATCGTCGCTCTCGTCGCCCAGCGGCAATTACTGGCCCATACGCCTCGGCAAGCTACCCGGCTACAATGCCAACCTGATCCCCCACCCCTCCGATAACAAGCTGTGGATCGTGGTCGTTCAGCGCGAGCAGTTCTTCGAAGATTTCGACCAGTCAGAGGAGCTGGCGTGCGATGCCGCCTTCGTCGACGACGCCCTTGTCTGCCGGCGAGATGCCAAAGCGTTGCCGATCGACCGGTCAATCTTTGGCATCTGTGAAGATGCGCTCGAGTTTACAAATTTCCGCCTTGGACCGCGCGATGCTCGCATGTTCTATGGGCCTGACGCTCCCTTCCTCATGTACGGGTCGCAGTCAAACTACATCTGCATGGGCCTGTGGATTCAAGATGTGCGGGTTCTGGCCAATTCTTTCCCCAAGGGAAAACAACTGCAGGTGGACCGCTTCAAGGCTGCGACTGAGCTGCGACGGACAGGCGCCAAGGGCCCGATCGAGAAGAATTATTTCCTCTTCTGGGACGGCCAGGGAGATGGCTATGTGCATTACAACCTGTGGCCCCAGCGTGCGTTTGCACGACTAATGGACGATGGCAGCGGGGCTCCAGACCTTGCCGGTCCTACGGCAGAAGCTGACGCCCAGTGTATGAAGGCACTGATGCCTGAGGTGGCGCGAGAGGTCGAGTCCATTCACCAGGCAACAAATTCGCTGTCAATCACGCTGTGCAAGCGCGCAGACACCGGCTGTGTGCCGGACGACTCCAACACGTTCATCATGCATATCTTCCACCACAAGGGCTACTACGAATTTCACGGAATCTACGAGCCGTTTGTGGTTCTGTTCAAGCGCAGCTCACCCTTTGCTATCCACGCCATCTCGCAAAGGCCGCTCTGGGTCAAGGGCCGTGCCGAGCTGACGCTGGCCACGAATGCTGTCCTGTACCGACAACACCCTGAATATCTACCCAAGAACCACTCGGAGTTCTTCTACATCACCAGCATGAGCTGGAAGAACCACGGGCAGAAGTACCACGGCTACATCGATGACCCGCTCTTCCTGTCGTTCGGCATCGAGGACTCCAAGTCTGGAGCCATCGACATTCGCGCAGGCGATCTGCTGCAAGATCTGGCCGAGTGCGAGCGGGCCAAGTTGGGGCCACAGTTGCTGGACGAATCCACGCCGTCGCCGGTGGCGGTGTCGTCGGAGCAACAGGAAGGATTGACCGGGTTGAGTCCCTGACCGGCAAGACAATAGGATTGCTCTCGACAATAAGAATTTTCTATGCATGGCTAGGCGTTTCGAACAAGTGTTCTGTCGATGATTAGATCTCAGCGTAATCTGTGGCAGAACTGTACAAGACATACAGGCTCTGGCTTTCAGCCCATTTGGCAGGATAGTGAAGAGAAGAGAAGACCAAAAGTTACCTTTGGAGTAGGCAGACAAAGGCAGACAAAGGCAGACAAAGGAACAAGACCAAGAGTAACAAGGCCAGTGGCTCTAGGAGTCAGGCTTGAGTTATGCAGACCAAGGCAGAAGACCAAGAGTAACAAGGCCAATAGTCAGACTTGAGTTATGCAGTCAAGATTAAGCCTGAGTTAGTTGGTCAGGGGCCGCATGAGGAAGGTGCAAGGCAGGCTGTATACTATGGCAACAAGGTAACTACTGTTATACAAGCAGTACTCTGTAATTACTGTTATACCAGCACGTGCTAACCTAACGTAATGTGGGACTGGTCATGCCAAGACCCTGGCCCCCCAGTAAATGGGCTGCACTCAACTTCAGCCCTGTTATAGCGCGAGGAGCACAGCACATCTGTGCTTTGTGCTTTGTGGCTGCCGCGTGCCCCAACAGATACTGCCCAACCAACTGGCTGGAATGTGACTTGGGCTCTGGTTGACTCTGCTGCATGACTGAGTCGCCTTCCTGCCTCGCCTATGCTGATCTCGGTGCCGCTCATTCACGCCCTTGTCTGATTGACCGTGAGTCGACCAGTTTCAGCCCTCAATCAGCCACAATGGCCCCAACGGGCGAGGTTGAGGGTGCCGTGAGGACCGATCACGACCTGCCCTTGGCCGATGGCCCTGCCGCTGCCCGCACCGATCTCGAGCAGCACGCCGTCATTCTCGGCTCAGACAGTCCGCCCCCGGCCGACAGTTCTGATGCAGAAGGCTCCGAGCGTACGACCCGCGAGAAGCTTAAGAAGACGTCCATCGCTGCTCTACACCAGCACACCGCACCTGCCACTGCCACTGCCACTGCCGCCGCCGACGATGGGAGCGATCGAGACCGCGGCTCCAAGCAAGACCCGCTCGAGCCGACGCTGGGCACGGGCACAGACGGCGATCGTGCAGAGCCAGGCAATGAGAACGGCGGCATTCGCGGCAGACCGTCTAAGAAGCGGTCCTTTGAAGATCTGCAGAAAGATGACCCCGTCAGCACAGCCCAGAACGGAGCGACCGACTTGCCAGATCCCAAGCGAGGAAGCTACCACAAGCGCATGCGCTCGCGCGATGTCGACCATGCAGATGCTGCCAACGAGGCTGTCAAGCCTGACGACCACGGCAGTCCCGTCCAAGAGGAGAGTGGCGACGATGCCCACCTGAACCCTGGAGGTGCAGGCGTGCTTGTTGATGCAGATTCCGAATCAGACGTCCAAGTAGAGAAACAAGCCGACAAGGCCGTCTCCCACACAGACACTACGGACAGTCTTGCGGAAGAATCCGTTGATCAGTCCGACGCTCCTACGACCACCGCAGACGGGGCATCGAACCCAACGCCGGTCCAAGCTCCACCGCCTCAGCCACAAACAGCCAACGACGCTGGGTCTGTTCCATCCTCAACCCTATCTCCTTCTCTCGGGTTTGCCAACGCTGGATCTGTTACATCCTCAACCCTATCTCCTTCTCTCGGGTTTGCCAACGCCTCCTCCACCTCTCCCTTTGGTGCAGTTGCCTCTGACAAAGAGCCGACCAAAGACGGGTCAGACGAGCCTCCGGCCACCACGTCCAGGTCTGCGTTTGCATCATCTGGTCTGTCTGCCTTTGCCTCGTCAGAGAAATCTCCTTTTGGAACTGCAGCTTCGACGAAGCCTAGCACCAGCGTCTTTGCTGGAGGGTCTACCCGTAGCTTCGGAACCGGTGGTGCCTCAACAAGCTTTGGATCGGCATCCTCCGGCCTTGGTGGTGCTTCTTCTACGGCAGCGGAAAAGGGTATTTCAGCTTTTGGAGGTGGCTTCGGGTCCGCTTCAGGCTTCGGAAGCAGCCTGGCCCCAAAACCATTTGGATCCGGACTCTCCAGCTTTGCCAGTCCGGCAGGGGCAAAGTCGACTTTTGGCAAGAGCAAGCCCTTTGGTTCCAAGGAAGAGGACAATGGAGATGAGTCAGACCAAGGGGCTGATGACCATGATCGGGCTGCACACGACGACGACGACAGCAAGCAGGATAGCCGCTTCCATGAGCAAGAAGGTAGGGAGAGAACATACCCCCCGAACGCTCAGACATAGCACTAACTTGGAATCAGTCGAAACGGGCGAAGAGAGCGAGCATGTTGAGTTCCAGGCGCGAGCACGACTCTACCATTTCGACAAGGAATGGAAGGAGCGGGGCACTGGCAACATCAAGATCAACACTCGCTACCAGTTAAAGCTGGCCAACGGCACAGACGTTGCAGAGGACGATGATCTTGATCCCGAAGCTGCTGAATTTGCCACCGAAGTGCGCAAAGCTCGGGTGGTTATGCGTGCCGACGGCGTCCACCGTGTCATACTCAATTCTCCCGTCTTCAAAGGCATGAAAGTCGGCACTAATGAAGGCAAACCGCCAGTAGGGAGAACGATGTACCTGACTGGCCTGGAAGATGGCCAGCCTCGACTGTTCCAGATCAAGGTCAGACGCGAGTGAAAGATTGTTGAGAACGACGACTGACGTGTGAACAGATTGGCAAGGAAGATGTTCTGAGAGAGTTCTACGACAAGATCGAGGAACTCAAGGCAGAGCTCGAGTAGTGATGCCGAGCGATGAGTGGTTGTTCCTTTGCTTGGCCGAGTAGTGGTCGTTCCTTTGCTTGGCCGAGTCGTGATGCCGAGCGATGAGTGGCTGTTCCTTTGCTTGGCCGAGTAGTGATGCCGAGGGACGAGGTGGTCGTTCCTTTGCTTGGCCGGCTATCATTGACGACACGCATGTATCAGCAAAGCGGCATTATATCCATAAACTTTGTCGACTCGGACGGTAGACAGCAGGCACGGACTTGTTCCAGAGCGATGAATTGATTGACTGACTGACTGATTGATTGGTTGATACCTTGGGGGTGGAAAAGAAGAGGTCGATACAGTCTCCTCTCACGTGATCAATTGAGATATGCCAAGAATATTATGTAAGCATGGGACTGGTTCCGATAAGTAGTCGCGCCTGCCGAGTGTGGGGAAACCTGGAGTTGAGTCACTGTTGAGAAAGTGCGACCATGAGTCGAATAGCCGGCCACCAAACGAATCGATGTGATCTGCTGAATGCTGAGTCTTTCTTTAATCTTGACTATATACCAGAGGGGACACGTGACAACGGCCTGCCTGTCCCGCCCGAGTCCTGTGTGAGGAAACGACGGCAAGCACGCGCATGCGCCCACATCCGATAAGCCCCGTTCCGATGCAAGTACTTTGATATTAGAAGAACAACGCCTCGCTGACTTGCGTCCTCTCTACAACTACTTGTGTGTGACAGATTGTGCCTTGTATTGTTTGCTGCGCGTGCCCGCAGCCTCAGTCATGGCGTCGTCGTCGGCACGCGGACTCAAGGCGGTGGCGAGCAAGTCGGGGTCGGATGTGGTGATTCTGTCGTCGCTGCGCACGGCGATCACGCGGTCGAACAAGGGCGGGTTCCGCGATGCGTACGACCACGAGCTGCTGTCGCACGTGCTGCGGGCGACGCTGGCGGCGAACCCGACTCTGCCGCGGGACAAGATCGAAGACGTGGCGGTTGGGGTGGTGCTGGCGGAGCTGGGCGGCAGCAAGGCGGCGCGCATGGCGCAGCTGCACGCCGGCTTCGACGCGCGCGCGACCGCCCTGCACACGGTCAACCGCGCCTGCAGCAGCGGCCTGGCGGCCATCACCAGCATCGCCAATCTCATCGCCTCGCGCCAGATCAGCGTCGGCGTCGCCGCCGGCATGGAGAGCATGACCCGCAACTACGCCTCCCGCGCCATCCCCGTCAGCCTCTGGGACGGCCTGCGCCGCAGCCCGGACCAGGACGCCCGCGACTGCATCATGCCCATGGGCCTGACCAGCGAGAACGTCGCGACGCGGTATGGCGTTGGCCGCGCCGACCAGGACGCGTTTGCGGTCGAGAGCCACCGCCGCGCGTCGCATGCGCAGCGCGCGGGTCTGTTCGACGCCGAGATCGTCCCCGTCGAGGTGCGGCAGACGGAGCTGCCGCCCAAGGGCGCCGACAAGGACGCGGCCGTGCTGGCCCAGCTCAAGACCGCCACCGTCGTTGTCGACAAGGACGACGGCATCCGCCACGACCTGGCGGTCGACACGCTCGCCAAGCTCAAGCCCGCGTTTGCCCAGGACGGCGCCTCTACCGCGGGCAACAGCAGCCAGGTGTCTGACGGCGCCGCGGCCACCCTGCTCCTCCGCCGCAGCACCGCCGCCGAGCTCGGCCTGACCGCGTCTATTATCGGCAAGTGGGTTGCCACCCAGACCGTCGGCTGCAAGCCAGACGAGATGGGCGTCGGCCCTGCCGTCGCTATCCCAAAATTGCTCGACTTCACCGGCCTGAGCACGGATGATGTCAAGGTCTGGGAGATCAACGAGGCCTTTGCCAGCCAGGCCCTCTACTGCATCCGCAAACTCGGGCTGGAGAACCGGCTGGACGACGTCAACCCCCGCGGCGGAGCCATTGCCCTCGGCCACCCGCTCGGCATGACCGGAGTCAGGCAACTGACCACACTGCTGCCGCAGTTGCAGCCCGGCGAGGCTGGGGTGGTCAGCATGTGCATTGGTACGGGCATGGGCATGGCTGCTTTGTTTGTTCGGGAGTGAAAAAAAGATATATCAAGCCCAAGGGCCAAGTTCTCGTCTGTCCTCTTTGTTGTTGATTCTAAAGTCTAGCTGCGAGGTCTAGCTTTGCCTGTGCACATATATATGTATCATACCGGTCAGACAAGATGTAAAAGTTTTGAGGAAAATCTACTTGGCACCCGCAGCCACCAAGCTGTTGACTGTATCAACGACGGATTCCTTCAGAGAGCGGTACTCGATGCCGAGCACCTCCTTGCTCCTCGAGTTGTCGAGCCCATACACATCCTTGGGCACGTCGCTCGACAGGTCCTCAGGCAGACGGTCGGCAAACTGGGGGAAATTCTCCTTGATGATCTGGGCGATTTCACCGTTGGAGAAGTATCCAGCCGCGACGAAGAAGCGCTTGCCGGCAGCGGCGGGCAGTTCGAGGGCCTTGACATGGGCCAGGGCGACATCACGCACATCGACCCACGAGTAGACGCCGCTGGGCGACAGGCCAGCCTTTTCGTCGCCGCGGATCAGCGCGAGCACACGCTGGTTGGACGTGTTGATGGCGTCCAGGCTGTTGAGGTAGCTCACGATGGGACCCAACACAAGCGGGGGGTTGATGGCCGACACGGAGAAGTTGGGCTTCTCCTTGTCGACAAAGTCCCAGGCCGCCTTCTCGGCAAACGTCTTCGAGGCCCGGTAGGCATCAAAGGACGGCGCTGTCAAGGCGGCCTCCCACGTAATCGGGTTCCAGTGCGACTCGTTGTAGACAGCCTCGTGCTTGGTTGTGTTGACGAGAGCGGCAAACGACGACGTGATCACGACCCGCGTCACCGTCGGCGCCGACTTCTTGATCGACTTCAGGATCCCCGTCGTTCCCAGCACGGCTGGGTCCAGCAGGTCCTTCTTGTTATCCGTCACCCGGAAGTGGAACGGGCTGGCCGTGTGCAGGACCGCTTCGAAGGGGGGTTCGGAAACGACGGCCTTGTCGAACGCTCCTTCCTGGGCAATGTCCTCCACGATCACGTATGACAACCGGCTCTTTGGTGTGCCCGGGTGGTTGCTCAGGATCTTCTCGCCCTTGGCGTCTGATCGGACGGTGAAGACAACATCGTGGCTAAGCAATAGTCAGTCTGCGGGCGTTTCCAATCTGCTTCTTCTTGATTCTTCACCTACCCGTGTTGCAGCAAGATGTCGACAACGTGTGCGGCAATGAAGCCAGAGCCGCCTGTGACGAGAACTTTGACCATTTTGTTTTCTTGATGAAAGAATAGAATTGAAAGTGCTGGTGCTGGTGCTGGTGCTGGTGCTGGTGCTGGTGCGGGGTGATGAGGGGAGGTGGGGGAACAGGAAAAGGAAGGAGTACGTGTAGATGGAAAGGAGATGAAGTATAAAGAACTCTAACTTCTCGCGTTGCCTCAAGTTCCTGCAACAGCACGCGATTTATATACAATATTCCCACTTCTGTTCGTGATTGCAACCCGTCGCGGTTGAAGGAGCGGCTGACAAATTCAGTGCAAAACATAGTGGGGGAACAGTCCGCACGTGATTCCTAAGCCGGAAATAGCCCCACATTTGTCATGCATCCTCCAATCATCAAAAGCCCGATGTGACTCAACCACTCGTCAACGTCAACGTCAACATAGTCCGCGACTTACTCGGAGACTATGCTGACGACTGGCAATTCAATCTAGCTGCATGTAGCTGGTGCATGAGGTTTCTGATAGAACTGCGTCGAGCAGGACATCTGATATATCTACAGGTGTTTGGACGTTTAGTACCTCCGCAGACCACACGGTGATTGAATTAAAGATTCCAGGCTCCTCAGTTGATTCCTCCGAGTTTTATGGACCATTCCTGAAGTCTGTTCCTTGGTTTTAAATCTCCTTGGCTCGTCAGCCTTTGCTAATTCATATTCAAGCACTGTTATACTCAGGCATTGTTATACTCAGGCATTGTTATACTCAGGCATTGTTATACTCAGGTATTGTTATACTCAGGCATTGGTTCATCTCCAGGATGCCGCAGACTGGACTTTTGTGGTACAGTCTACCACGGCTTCGATCCTGCTTCGATCCGCGGCAGGGAATTTCGCAATCTCCTGGTTGAAGACAGAAGTCTTCATCTTGAAGAGGTCATTAATCCTGCTTTGATGGCAGGGAATTTTGTAATCTCTTGTCTGAAGACAGAAGTCTTCATCTTGAAGAGGTCATCAATCCTGTTGTGTGGGTCGTTGCTTCTTTATCTAGTTAGCAAATAGCTTCAGGCGAGTTAGAAACGACTTACTCTGAGCTTGAGGTGCCGTACGTACCGCTTTGGTTAGTGTCGTGGGTGTTGAGTCTTGAATCTAGTTGAGCGCTCTAGTTTGAAGACAAAAGTCTTCGTCTTCCAGAGTTGAACTGCTCCGGGACATGACCTAGGGTGCATGACGACGCACATAACCTGTTGAGATCCGATTCGTATCTCTAACAGATTCCCCCTCCTCAATCCTCTAGCTCAATATAGCGATCCAGACTATCAATTGTTCTCCTTCCCTTCCGCCCCGGGTGTCAGTAGCGGAAGAGGAATGGAAATAGTCTGGATCGCTATGTAGAACTAAGCAATGTAGACAACAGTTCCACACTTGAGGGCTGAATCGTTTTACAAGTCCCTCCTGGTCAAAACGTTTCCCCTTCCCTTTCCGCCACAGCTGTCAGGAAAGACGCCTTTCAAACTGAAGAGTTAATTGTTGTCAGGTGCTTCCCAGGGATACTGGGGAAGAGGAGTTGCTCTGTCAGCCTGCAGTAGTTGCACAGGTGATTGTTGCGACGGCGCTTCTTCCCCGGAGGCTCCATGGTGGTCGACACCACAAATAGTTTCTCCATAACGGCGAGGCAACTACGTCCTCAACCAACTGCTCCCACTCCTGGCGATGCTCTTCCCATCTCGCCACTTGCTCGTGTGTACCCCAAGGGTATGCCGGATGCTCTTCCTCCCATAGCTTCTCGATGCTGATAATCCTGGCCCTGAATTCGTTGGCACGGTCCTCGTTCGTAATCCTGGAGTTCTTGGCCTTGAGCACTGACTGTTCCAGGACCTTGGCTATCATCCTTGAGTCCCAGTGCATTGTCCCAGACATGAGCACGCGCTCACACACCCCTGAGACTAGAACATCATCACCGTCTTCTAAAAGGATATCTTGCAAGTCGCTTCGATGGTGTTTTTGTGGTTTGAGGCCCTGAAGACTTTCATGATCCGTCAGGGCGATGGTCCAGTGCCCATTATTGGATGTATACGCTCCAAGTTCGAAGAGCATGCTTGATAGCCAACAGCTCTTTTTCGCGAATAGAGAAAGGAGACCCTATAGGACCCATTGCTCCTGAATCTTGTCACTCTTCCAGTACAGTATTTTAGACTGCTGGCCAGGTCTGCCTTGGTCGAGTTGGCCAAGATGTCTGGGCAAATTTCACACTTTACCATCAGCTGGGAGCCAGGAACCTCGTCAGCAGAGTGACAGCGCGTGGTCAACTGGGAGGAGATCTGTGACCCGCTTGGCCTGAGAACCGAGGAGTCTGGCTGGGTCGGACAGGATGTTCTCTTGGCTGTTGCAAGGCTCACCCTTTGTCATCGAGCTTGAGGATACCTGAGAAGAAGAGACTAGCATGGAAGCTGCCAAGTCTTTCGAAGCTGGAATCCTGGTTGGTGTCAGCGTAGGAGGGAGTCTTGGAGTCTTGTGACAGTAGATGGCCATAGCTTCTTGCCCTCTTCGCATGTCACTGTGGTGATGACACCATGGTGATCGAGGTGTGGCAGAGAAAAGACGCCTGCCTTGCCACAGATGTGGAATGCATGGCACATTGCCAAGTCGGTGTATTTGCTTGTCCTTGCCTTGTCACTCTTATTGTCCCCGCCTGTCTTCCGCAAAATCGAACATGCAGGGACTGGGTTCGGCTTGACACCAATTCCGAAGGTTGAGGAAATTGACGGGGAGCCATCGTCATCTTTGAAAGAGAGCAATGGCATCAGCCGCCGGAAGAGAGACTGGCTGGGTATGATGACCCTCGTCATCAACCTCGGCGTCGTATTTGTGGAAGTATATAGTATAAATACTAAGGTTAGTTTTATTCGGCCTTGGTGAGATGAATAACTCCCGACTGCCGTGGAGCTCTTGTTGAATATTTCTTGCATGGAATACGTACCGGCGTACTGTCTGCGCGAATGTCGCCAAAATGGGGATAGGAAGGCCTCCTCGAAGCCCCCCGGCCGTTGAAGCCATGTTCGCCGGAACTATTTCCACTGACTGCCTCCCACCATTGGGCCGCCGGGCCTTCGAAAAGGTTGGATCGATGAGGAGCTTCCTGACAGCCAGGATGTTGGCTAGAGAATTTAAGAGCTACAGCGCATGAGCGTGGTGAGAAATGCGTGAGCGCACCGTTGCGAGGAGGGTCCTTACATTCGAGTTGTCTTTGATTGAACGTTTCCCCACCACCTCCAATGTCTCGAGGTGTAGATTGTATTTGCTGAGCCAAATATATGCCTTGTTTCCCTCCCTTTCTCCTTGGTAGCGGTAGAGTGGTGTAATCAGCTTTACATCGGACAGGTTGGCTGCCAAAAGAGCCAGAATATCCGCAGTTTCTTCCCCATGAGGTCTCCCTGGAGTGGGAGCGTCGGCTTAATTGTATTAGCCTGCTGATGCCTAGAAGCTGCATGATATTCGCAGTCCTTGACAAAACAACCAGGCCCAGAGCAGCGATTATAGTCTCCCTTCTCCTTGCGTTGCTTGGTTACCTATCGGCTTACCCATCTGGCACTTTCCGTCGTGTTCGCGGTCGTTGGTTGCCAGTCCATGGGGCCATTCAAGGCCTTACCATGTAGGAGGTTGGGAGCTGCAATAGCTGTCTCCCAGGTCTGTCTTATATTGTAGAGGACTTATAAATAGCGGTGTGGTTGGTGCGGCCCATAGTTCAGGGCAGGAGACGTCACCATCGGGCTGACAGCTTGATCTACGCTCCTGCGCGAAGCTAATATAGGTAGCGGTGCCTCTGTATTGGCTGCGCCCCTGACATGCAAGTGGTACTCGTAGTTGATTGTGTGGTTCTTGTTAAAGGAGGTTTCACAAGGCTCCACAAGGCTCCACAAGGCTCCGCAAGGCTCTGCAAGGCTGCGCAAGGCTCTTCCCTAACCAATAATCCCCGCGCAGAATGCACGAGACTTCGCTTCTGAACAACGGGCCGAGATGGGTAACGATGGTGGAAGGTGAGGTCACACCCTTTTCTTTTTCAAACACCTGGACCCGGCTGACCCGGCTGACCCGGTTGACCCGGCTGACCCGGCACCCAGCATCCCAACTCGGCGCGAGCTTGTCAAAGAGGCAGCGCGCAACCCGACGGCGACAGTTCTCAAGGAGAAACTGAGAGAGCATTTGGCCCACCGATGGTCGCAATGCCCCGTGTCGCACACTGCCCTGGCCAGACCAGTCGTGTCGGACTATGCCGGCGATCTCTACAACAAAGACGCCATCATTCAATTCCTTCTGCCTGCCGAAGTCAGTCCCGTCGACAAGGCCGAGTACGACAAATTCATCCAGGGCCGGATCACAAGCCTAAGGGACGTGGTTGAGGTCATTTTCGAGACCGAACACGACGACGTGGCCAAGACGGACCGGTGGATATGTCCGATCACGTCCAAGGTGCTGGGGCCATCTGTCAGGGCCGTTTACATTGTGCCCTGCGGCCACGCCTTCTCACACGAGGCTATCAAGGAGATGAAGACAGAGCAGTGCTCACAGTGCGGGGCTGCCTACCAGAGTCGTGATATCATCCCGATCCTGCCCAGCACCGACGCTGAAAAGGAACAGGTGCAGGAGCGCATCGCCAGTCTGCGGGCGCAGGGCCTGACACACTCGCTGAAGAAGGCACCAGGCTCGAAGAAGCGCAAGGCTAATGGCGAAGCCAAGGCGGAAGCAGGCCAAGGCCATGCTAAGAATGGGCATGCATCTGCCACGCCGCAGTCGGGCGCCTCGACAGCCAAGCCATCCAGCGTCATAAAAAACGCAGCCACAGCAAGCCTAACTGCTCGCGTGCTGGAGGAACAGGACGCGAAGAAGAAGCGACGTCTCGAGAATGAAAACATCGGCTCGCTTTATAGCAAAAAGACAGATGACGACAAGAAGGGGCGGGATGCAGACTTTATGAGTCGAGGCTACTCGTTGGCCTCCAAAGCAAAGTAGGAGAAGAAGCAACCACTCTGCTTTTTACTCTGGAGTGCTTTACCGCGGCCTATCACTTATCTTGGGGAGTCGCTTCTAATTCCCTGGTATACCCAGCTCTTTTTAACGATACAGGTACTGATGTTTGCATGGCTTAAGTCTAGTCCATGTCAGACCCTGGACAACGGTAGTCAGGCCACAAGAAGATGGTACTGGGCTTATTCCTGCGGTCATTGACAGCGACTCTCTGAACCTAGAGTGGACTTGAGTTACCCGATGATGGTAGCAAGGTGACTGTTACCCACCGATTGGCTTGGAAGCCGATCTTCAAGTATGAGGGCAAGTTGATCTGACCGGCATCTGCCCAGAATCGTCGGTATCAGAAGTGAAAATAGTAAACGTAATAGAAGACGGAAGGAAGACGGTGGTAGGGTCGCTGCTGACTACCATATCTGGAATGACACGTGATTATTGGCAGTCCACTACCAATCTTGGCATATTTGTGTGATTTGCACGTCCCTGTCCATCTCACCTCAATAATTTATCCCATTGCTTCGACCATCCACTTTCACGGCGCTGTCCTCCGCCATGGCGTCAAGTCAGCGAGTTTCCTCGCTCGTATACCGTGCGTCACCGTCGCCGTCGCCGTCGCCCTATGTCTGCAGCAGCTGTCGCGTACACAGCCCGTCCGTGGCATCCTCACTTCGTTCCCGCGCCCTCTCATCCTCAACTCAGGCGCGCCAGGACGATCGAGCCCGCAACCGGAACCGGAACCTGCCTTTCACCGAGAAGCTCCGTCGCAAGATCTGGGGCACCGATAACCCGCCGGGGCTCGCCGACCCTTACGGCGGCCCGTCCTTTCTCGAGCGCCACTGGGCGCAGCGCGAGCAACGCTACAAGGAGAAGGAGGATGCCCTTGCGCAGCGGGAGGCAGCTGAGGCCGCAGAGAGGGAGTTGGAATTAGAAGAGGCGGAGAGAGCACGAGAACTCGGGTATCAGCAGCAGCAGCAGCAGCAGAACCAGAGTCCCAGGCGGAGGCAGGCCGAGTTTCGAGAGGCTGAAAGGCCGGACGTGTATGCCGCCAATGAGGCCGATGTTGATGCTGATATCGATGAATATGCCGAGTACAAGCCTGCTACCACATGGGATGGGTTGATGCATATTGGCCATGCAGGCCATTGGCAGGACATTCCACCCACTCAGCACGACACTTACCAGCCGTAAGTCTTTCCCCCTGTTTCCTTCTCTTTCTGTGTGTTGGCAACAACTGACATGGGTCAATACTTAGGTGGTTCGATAGCCACGAGGCCAGATCTGTCACCGACGTGCGCGCCACGACCCCAGAGGATGTCGAGCTGCTCTTCCGCGACGCTGCCGACCAAGCAGGCGTCGAATTATCGGCAACAGCAGGAGGCCAAGGAGAAAGCGATTCGCTCTCGTCTCAGCCTCTCGACTTGACCAACCCGGCCACTTTCCAGGTACGTGCCGCAGAGGACAAGAGACTTGCTTCTCCTTCGCCTGTCTCACTGAACTTACACCGAGTCTTCTTTTTGTATCTAGATCCTCAAGTCCTTCCGCGGCCTGACCGGCTTCACCTTTGCCGACCACTTCCTCTCTTCGCTCGCCCGGCCTCGGACTGGGCCTGCTGCCACCTACGGCGACCTGGTCACGCACTACCTCGACGTCATCACCAAGCCGCCGCCCACTAGCGTGTACGATTCGCTTGCTGCAAGCGCCGACCTGGCGGCCCAGCCGAATGTCTTGATCTTCCCGCGCAGAGAGACGCCTGTTGACAAGGAGAAGGAGGTCGGCCGCTGGAAGGTTATTGAGAAGGAATTGACCGAGAGAGGACTCCCTGTCTTGGGCCGTCTGGATGCTTCGTCATCATCGTCATAGTCATCTCTATCGTCTGCCGCCGCCCAATTTTTGTATATGCCTGTAGCTGTGTACCAATAGATCCAATGTGGGCGCCAGTCTAATGCAATGTGCACGGTTCTTCTCTATAGCGAAAAAAAAAAGAAAGAAAAAAGCCAGCTTTGTCAAGAAAAACGAAGAAAAAGAAAAAGTGCTTGCGAAACGCTTCAAAATTTATCCATCCACCCCCTGCGCGCAGTCTCCATGCGAGCCCTCTTGCCGAAGATGTACATTGGCACGGTGGTGGTCAGACAGGCCAGCTGAATACCACCCACGGCAAGAAACGTAGTCCTGGGCCCATCGCTCTCCAACCAGCTGGAAAAGAAGAGACTGAAGACCAAGCCGTGGAAGATGTTTTTGCAAAAATTCAGGGTGACGAGGGCCTCGCCGGCATACTGGCGGTAGGAGTCGACGCAAAAGGTGATGGCGGTGGTGCTGCCGAGGGAGCAGCCAAAGGAGATGATGCCGAAGAAGACGGTGGGCACCATGAAGTTGTCGCGCTCCTGGGCGGACCAGCCAAAGCCCATGAGGCCGATGACGGTGCTGATGGCGACGGGCAGGCCCATGATGAGCCGGAACTCGGGCTCGTACACGCCGCCGTTGCGCCGCGCCATCCACTTGACGATCAGGTCCGACAGCTTGCCCGCGACGAGGGTGCCGATGAGCGCGCCGACAAAGGGCGACAGGTACACCAGCCCGACGCCCAGGGCCGAGAAGTGGTATGACGACCGGTGCCCAAAGATGTATGTGACCGACTCGGACAGCACGATCAGCCAGCCGATGGAGAGCGAGTAGACCAGAGATGACCACAGCACGCCCGGGTAGGTGATGAGGATGAACGGCCGCGCGGCGACCTTGAGCCAGTTGACCTGGGATAATCGTCCGTTCCATGGCTTGAGCGTTTCCAAGTACGTCTTGGGCGGGGAGGCTAGGAGCGTGGTGGTGTAGGGCTGGATTGGGACTGTGCCCTGCGATGGGTTCTCATCTGGTCCTGCTGCTGGAGCTGGTGCTGGTGGACCGTTGGGGTGAACTGGTGGAGGAGGCTCTGGGTCGTCAGGAGAAGCGGATGCCTCAGGTGGAGTTCCTTTGCTGTCGCCTACAAAATCACGACGATCAGTCTCATGCTCGTTGTAGCGGCTGATAACATCGGTCGAAAAGGCAACATGCAGGCCTGGTCTAGCATTCGAACTTTGGTCGGCTGGCGCCGCCTCAGCATCCTTTTCTTCACGGTCAAACCTGAAATTACCAAAATCGGGTGCCTCAGTTGTGGCACGCTCTTGCGGCGCCGACACCGGTATTCCTCGGTCAGGTACTGCCTGAGACGGTCTTCGGAGAAGATCAGACAGTCTGCGGACAAGAATGCTGGGGCGTCTCGCCTTGGGGCGGGGCGTTCGATCCCAAAAGGTCTCGGGAACAAAGAAGAACAGCAAGGCACCGGCGAAGCCGACAACCATGGCGACGATGTAGAAGACCCACCTCCATCCCAGGGATTGAATTATGGCCGCGCTGACCAGGGGAATCAAGTTCTTGCCACTAAGCAGCAGCAAAGTGTAGATGCCGAGCCGGAAAGCACGCTCGTGGAGGTAGAAGATCTCAGCGATCGATGCCGACGGCAGCACCTCGACCGGACTGACGGAGATGCCCTGGAAGACCCGGGCGGCGACCAGGTTGGCGTAGTTGGGGGCGAAGCCACACCAGAGCGAGAAGGCGGCAAAGAGGATGGAAGAGACGAGATAGACGGGCCGCTTACCGAAGAGGATGGCGGTGGGTGAAGCCAAGACGCCGCCGACGCCGAGACCCATCATGAACAGGCCAGTGGTTCGAGCAACCTGGGCCATGCTGACATCAAACGTTTTGGCAATGTCGCTGAAGCCGGCGGCGACGACGGGGGTCATGCCGCCGCCGAGCATGCAGTAGAAGCCCAGACAGATCAGGGCAGTGTCTCGCCTCCAGGAGTTCCAGTTCAAGGGGTCGTTGGGGCTGTCGTCCGGCTGGGGGTCGAGGATGATCTTGCCATCTGGCGTCCGTTTCTTGACCGGTGCTGCTGATGCTGATGAAGACCTTTGCCGTCGAGGCCGGGGGGGGATGGGTAGCTGAGGCGGCATGGACGAGTCCCGCCTTCCGATGCTGCCGGGCTGGTGGTGCAGGCCCAGGGGTTCATTGCGATCGGCTGCCAACAGCAGCACTGTGCCAGGCACCTCATCTGTGTACTTGTCGTTTAAGATGCCCAGCGTCCATTTCTCCTTGGGCGGGATGCTGACTTCGCTGGCCGTGTCACTTATCCCAGCGCTGGTGCTCATTTCGAACCACAACCTCGTTGCCGCTTACACCCCCAGCCCTTGTAAGGCAATCCAAGGGGGAGGATCAGGGGGGAGGGGGTGCTATTTGATTTGATATTCTGTTGGATAATACTGATTCGTTCTGTAGGTAGGCACTGCCGCAGCTTTAGGTTTGTGATGCAAGAGAGGCGGTGGTGGTCAGGTCTACTTCATTGATGGCTCATCCTTCTGATGACCCTGCCTGGCGACCAAGCGTGCGAACATGTTGCTGCTCATTCTGCGAGGGCACCCTGCTGTAGATATTGCCGGCAATTGATCGCAATCGATCACAATCTGGCTGGTCCCTGGACGCGACGTGATGTAAGAATGAAGCCAAAAAGCGCCGTCACCCTCCATCACAGTCTCAGTCCCCGAGGTACGTCCGGTTCGCAAAGATAAATATGATCAGTAAAGAGACCTGGGTTGCGTCACCTAGCCACCCTTTCTAGGTCTTTGTTGGCAATATTAGCATTCCAAACAGCTGGCTGTCGTACACTGGTCCCGTATGTGAAGGGATCTTTTGCAGTTGGCCAGTCTGCGCCTTATCCCGCAAAATAGTCGTCCATGCACTAGCAATCCCCCACGCTCAGTGACCATTCGCAGCAGCACCGTTGCTCTCCCCATTCTTCTTCGTGTTCCAGCCTTTCCGCACCTCCCTTCGGGCCCTCACCGCGTCTGCAAGATCCTCCAGCATGTCCACTGTCGTGGCCCAATTGACGCACTTATCTGTGATACTAACACCCTTCTTAAGACTCGCCAGCCCCCCCTGGGGTGGTACGGACTGGTTCCCCTCTTCCAAGAAAGACTCGATCATGACGGCCACGATGGCGTCCTCACCTTGTCTGAGCTGATCGGCAACCGTCTTGGCCACACCCGGCTGGTTCCTGTGGTCCTTCTTCGAGTTGCCGTGGGAGCAGTCAATCATCATGACCTCGCGCTGGCCCTTCTTTCTCAGTGCCTCTCGAGCAGCAGCAACGCTCTCGGCATCGTAGTTGGTACCCTTTGAGCCACCTCGCAGGATGACGAATCCGTCTTCGTTGCCACTGGTCCGAGTGATGGCAGCAAGGCCTTGCTTAGTCACACCCATGAAGTAATGCTTAGCGGCGGCAGCGCCCACGGCATCAATAGCGACCGACAGAGATCCGTCCGTGCCATTCTTGAAGCCGACGGGGAATGACAGGCCCGAAGCCAGCTCGCGGTGCAGCTGCGACTCGGTCGTCCGGGCTCCAATAGCGCCCAGGGAGATCAGATCGGCCAAGAACTGGGGCGAGATGGTATCCAACATCTCACTAGCAATCGGGAGGCCCAAGCTGGTGAGGTCTGAGTACAGCTGTCTTGAGACCCTGAGGCCCTTGTTGATCTTGTATGACTCATCGATGTCGGGGTCGTTGATCAGGCCCTTCCACCCGACTGTAGTTCGTGGCTTCTCGAGATAGGCTCTCATGATGATGCACAAGTTGTTGGAAAGCTTTTCAGCGAGCTCCTTGAGCTTCGTGGCGTACTCGATGGCCGCAGCCGGGTCGTGGATGGAGCATGGGCCAACCATGACCAGGAGTCGGTCATCACGTCCGTGGATGATGTCTTTGCATTCCTTCCGCCCACGAGCGACGGTCTCAATAGAGGCCTCCGTCTGCGGAATCTCGCTCTGGAGGAGGGCAGGAGGAATCAACGGGTCGTAGCCCAAGACTCGGGCATCTTCGGTTCTGGGGCTCAGGTCTGCTGAAGGCATAGTGGTGGTGGTGGTGATGGTGGCGGTGGTGGCGGTGGTGGCGCACAAGGGTGCTAAGCAAAGACTTTGAAGTAAGTTGAGGATGCTGATCAAGCAGTATTCTGTGTATACAGAGTGGTCACAAAATTATATACTGGCGATTTATGATTCATCATTTTGGTGACCGCGCCATGAAAAATAAAAATTTGTGGGCCTCTATGGAGCCGTCTTCGGAGCTTGGCCTTGTTTGGTAACAGTGTAGTAAACTTGCCTGCATTTGGAAATAGTGTCTAGCTTACATAAAGCGTTCCAGAAACATGTTTTTTACGGTTGTTTTGTAAAATACTTTTTGTAAATATCAGGTAACATAAAATAGTGAACAGACCCACCTGTACATTTAGGATTAGCGAAGGATTGTAATTGCAAGCAATCCAGGATGAAATGCGTGAATTTCATATTTTACTCTGTATTGGGAGCACTACCGGCCTTTGTTACACGTGTAAATGACAATCTACACCAATTATCATGTGATCATGTCATCCAGTTGTGCTAGTGCGGACTAGTTGGGATGATCCCTTGTAAGAGCCGATCCTCCGCTTCTGATTGGCTCTTTGAGCGGAAAATCACGTGGGTATATTATCAACTTCTGATTGGCTATTTAGCTCCCTTTGCAAGTAACTAACGGGGTTAGCGCAGATAATGGGTCAAGACATAATGCACGTGTACCACCCCGAGTCCTCAAATTGTTGTAGAGCGTTACGACGATGGTCTTGTTCTGTATGAGTCCATCTATCTAGTGTATAATTCTACCCCTCTCAGTGCGGGTGCAAACTCTGCGGTGCCGATTAGGCTTAACTTATTGGAGGTTCTTTGACCAATAATATTGCGTACCACGTGACCCTTCTTGGCACTTAGTTGATTCCAACACAAAATACTCTGGAAAGACGGAGACTCTGTCCAAGTTCATTTAATTGCAAAGACAATCTCTTTTTGAAGCAACTTACTGCATCAATTACCTTCTTCTCTGCCTTGCACTCAGCTTCTTCTGCATTCCGATGATCATGGGACTCGGACTTGCTGCGGGCCTTGAGCCCTGCGTATCAATCAACTTCCTCCTTCTACC
The DNA here is from genome assembly GCA_003693665.1 of Chaetothyriales sp. CBS 134920. NCBI lineage: Eukaryota > Fungi > Ascomycota > Eurotiomycetes > Chaetothyriales > Domatiomycetaceae > Domatiomyces > Domatiomyces catenatus. Next base: position 26,159 of record QQSL01000040.1, read on the forward strand.
TTCCTGCCCCCTCTTGGAAACTACCGCCGACCTTGCGAACCGAGGCTTTCAAGCATCCCTACGCAGAATCTCGTCGCGGACCGCCGTCAATCGAACAGGGTCGCCAGAAACGGCCGAAAACACACAACAGACAAACACTGGACAGACCGAACCACAACACTGGATAGACTGATCGCAACACTGGATGGACTGATCACAACACTGGACAGACCGACCACAACACTGGGACAATGGCCCTCAGTATACTGTAACACAACACCCTGAAGGCTACAAACTACCATCTTACTCCTCCATTCCTACCCAACTTCTCCGGCCTTCTCGCTCCTAGCCTCTGGCGCTTTCTCTTACGATGCCATCCACTACATCTAATCCGCGAACTCGCTGGCGGCCAAAGCCAGACCTGTGCCCACTGCTCAAAGGAGGATGCCGAATCCAGTATGCTGACATTGTACTCCACATGACCGCCGCAAAGCGGACACGTATGTACCCGGCAATCCTCGCCTATCTAGAGGATGCCGGTATTCGAACAAGGGATACTCTCGTCAGTATTCCGAAACAGCAGCAACTGAACTCAGTTTGCCAGCGCCTCATGGATGATGGCCGATTCAGATTAATCCTGAAGTGGTCAAAAGAGCAGGGAGAGGACAAGCAGCATGTCCACAGTGCAATAAAAGTCATCATCCAAGCAGTACACAACCAAAACAAGAAGCGGATACAGGCAGCCCAGACCGCCCGAACAGCCCAGACAGCCCAGACAGCCAGCAGCAGACAAGCTACCAACCCTGTCACCCTCGAAGCTAGCATCTCCTCAACATCCCAGCCATTGCCACGTCAGAACCAGTCCAGAGGCTACAAACCAAAGTCAATCATGCTACATCTACCCCATGTACGCCTACCTAGAATGATCAGTCTTCCCATCGTCTGCCGCCAGAATGAAACCAGCTTTGAGGCTCTGAAGCGGTTGGCACAGCAGAGCCTCATTCACCTCGTCGGGCCACATGAAGATGATGACGAAGTAAGCGCTTTCTTTGCTGAACAGGACAGCCAGCGCTGCTTTATCGAAGGCACTGAGGCATTGGGTGTGGCCCTACAGTCGAGTCCTTCTAAGTCGGTCCACCTGTCAGCCATCACCAACCGGAATCAACGCAGGCCATATGTTGTCAACCCAGTCCGGTCATATACTAACCATGTCTGTCTAGTGACCCCCCATATCCAGCCGACCTAACTGATTCCTGACCCCACCCATGACTTTGGCTCAAACTATTCTTGTTTCCATCCCCTCACCCGGACAGCCATTCTCCTGGGCATAGTTCCGATAGCGGGCGAGGAGATCTGTCCTTGCAACATTTCTCTGAGCGTCAAATGAAAAATGGACAGCTAGGGCATCGCTGTCGACAGCAACGCTCTTTCTCAGTTTCTTGGGCAGATCGACGGTCAGCCACTCTTCGTCCACCACGTCAATTGGCAGGTTGTCCAGCACATCGTCCGCGTAGACGCAGACAAGGTTGATGCTCAGTCTTTGGTAATCGGTGAGCCATACTTTCCCCAACTTGTACCGGTCCAGCCGGTTGTCGGCTAGGTTTTCCAGAAAGGAGTAGTGTTGCTGGGCAGCAATCGCCCATGAGTTGAGAGCTGTGCCCCATGTTTTGTACTCGATCTCATTCACAGGCGTGTGGTGTATGTCCGAGTCATCCTCCAGTCGCAACCATTGGTGATTGTCGTACGGAGGGTCTTGCTGAAGATCAAAGTAGTAGTCGGGCGGGCCTTCCCAATAGGGATAGTCCGTGTATCGCCATGATTTTGACCTGATGTCGTCCGCCGGAGGCTCATCCACGTTTAATTCAGGGAGGTATGGATGCAGGGCTCCCATGTGATAGTGCACCCAGCCCATAAGTGGCGAGTTGATCATGTTGGCAGATGTGACCAGGTAGTTTGGGTTTCTGAGTTTGAGCGAGACCAATCGAGGGATGGTGTCGTCGGCAATCCAGACCACATCGTCGTCGATCTTGACGTACAGACTGCCCCGTTCCATGCGACCCCATGCAAAGACGAATGCATCATCAGTAGAACCAGCGCCCCCGTCCGTTAAATCTATTCTTCGGTAACTCGGGTGTTCGTCAAGAATCTGCTCCAGATATTCCAGATCATCCTCCTTTTTTGTGTTTTGAAGCCAATGAACTTCGTCGAGCCATCCACCATTCTCCACCAGGTTTTTCTGGAAAACAGGCGTAAGCAGGCAGCACAGAGTCAGTGAGCATGTTGCATTCCTACCTCGAGAAAGCACTTCATTATCTCTACCCGATCGCGTCGGCCGAAGAAGACCAGGCCAATCACTTTGATCCCTTCTGGCTTCCGAAACTCCTTCACTCCCATATCGGCAGAGAAACCCAGACGATCGGGAGAGAGAGAGGGAGGATCAGGGTTGTTAGGTCGTAGTCGCAGAGCAAACAATGCTTCGTTGACGCTGTAATGACTGTTCACAAGGATCAACATGCTGACCAACAGAAATATCGCGAGGCTGGCTATCCATCGTCGTCGCCCCTTGATGGTGTCGGAAAACGTCCCCGCCGCCATCTCAGATAGGCGGTGCCCTGAGAGCGCCCGGTTACTTTGCACAACTGTATCCCACAACCCTGACTGTTGGCAGATGATATGCTCTGATATGTTTGGGCCGATACTGCAAGTGCCTTGTGGTTGGAAGAGAAATGACAACAAACCAGCTATTTTTGGGGATAAGTACCGGCCTAGGGTCTAGGGATACAAGGTTCCTCCTGGCTCCACGTCGTCGGCACGAAGACGCATGGGGAAATGCACGACGCCTAGCTTGCAGTCTCGATGGTGTAGAAGAGAGTTGTGATTAACACCAACGCTACTTATCGGAGAATATCGAGCCACTGGATAACTTGGAACAGTGAGGTTAATGGATGGAGGCGAGCACATCGTACAAACACATCCCGCAGACAGCACTGTGCGGCGCAGCGGATGAGCAGAGCATGGGGACTCTCAAGTCTTCGAATCTTGTACGACGGTAGCCATCGAGTTCTGTGCCCTCTGGCTTGGGGGCTGCTTGTTCTTCAAGAGGACCCAGGGGCTCATTGGAAACTAGCTCCCTCTGAATACGGGATGTCAATTAATCGAGGGTTCTGATAGTGGCAGTGAGGATGGCTAAGTTAGAATAAGTTAGTGTTGTCAAAACCAGTCTGCCAATGCCTTATGATTACGTGATCCAACATCACGTGATCTCAAATTGTTACCAATTCCAACTGCACGTAACGCTAGCCAGATTCGGTTAGCTCCCTGCTAGTCCGCACCTGGACATCATAAAATCTCTGCTCCTCGCCACGCCGCCACGCCGCCACGCAAACTTGTAGACGTACGACGCGCACTCCGAGACAACGACGTATACAGTGACGAAAACACCTCAGTGAGCCATTGACGATTCCCCCCAATTACAAACACGTGACTACGTCTCCGCCAACCATGTACGTTTGACAAGTGTCAGCGAAGCGAAAGTGCTTGGCACACCGCCTTGGCGAACTGCAAAAACGTCAAATCATCGGAACCAGGCAAACGCATAGTTAGTTAGTCACTAATACGAATAGTACACGACTAATTCACAGCGAAGACATGCCATTGGGAGCGGCAATTCGAGAAGAGGCCAACCCAGGGGTCTTAATTAACGCCTGACAGGCCTGGCAGGAGTCTGGGCGCGGCAGCAGGACGTCTTATTGGCTGATATTGTGAGGACCAAGCGAATCTCCAGACGCTCAAGCGAGGACGAACAGACTGACCAAATTTTCACACTGCAAGCAGTCAGGTACAGTAGATCAGGGGAAAGAAATGTTTGTCTCCCTAGAGTTCCAGATTTCTTGACCTAATTGGTGTCAACCCTGAGGCGCTTTTTCCTGACTCCTGATATGATTATGTAACCGCAACAGAAGCCTGATTGGCTTAAAGAAGAAAATTGATTGCCTAAGCATGGAGTAATCTTGAGGGCGTGTTCTCCTGACTCTGACTGGACATCAAGAAAGGCGCTGTGCAGGGCAGGGGTTCACCACTCGGAAGCCGAGCTCCGGTGACATGTCTCCTCCAAGGCCAAACAACCAATACCATGGATGAATATCGCTAAGCTTCAAGCAGGAACTTTCATAGGCACCACCCAGACCCATGGAAGTCGGCTAATAAAAGCGGACCGAGTACCGAACTCTCAGTGATTCGATCACTCTTCTTGCCTTCTGAATCCAAAGACCTTGACTGTCAAAGATCTGACCCCGAAGGAGGACATTTGAGAATGGCACAACAAGACATGATGAGTCTGCAGAGCCTTGTAGTCATGCTAGAGCAGCTTCCAAGTCAGAAGGCAAAGCAAGGTCACTTGGTTCAATGCTTAGAATTCTCTAAGGCTGATGTTGTACAAGACCCGACAACTTGGAGCCGCCTTGCAGCCCCCACTGTGCTGTGCAATGGATATTTGTGTGCTGTGCTTGTGTCTAGTGACCTTGCTGTTTGAATTTACCTAATTGCTTGATCTTCTCCAATCAGTGTGGTCCAGAGTGCACCATGGAAGGCCCCAGGCTTCACTTTTCAGTTTTGTGCCACTGTTACAAGTCTGATGCGCTGAAACCATCTTCTGAATGGTCTTGCATTGGGCGTATTATGAGGCCTGCAGACAGAGGATGCAGGGAACCGTCAATGACTTCTGCGCAATGCAAATCAATCTCTACAGGTTGCATCCTGGGCGAGGACATGCGCCTTCCTAGGTAACCCGCCGCCCAGCGACATCGGGGCGACTCTCGTGCCCATTCATGAGCGATCTCTGTTAGCCCTCCCCACGATGTCGACCGGCGTGTTAGCGCTAGCGTGTCGAATTGGCGTGCCTGACGAGGTGTCAGGGGTCTGAGCCTTGTCGTGTTCTCTTGGCGCCAAGCCCCCTTCTCACACCTGTGCTAATCATAGCCTGACCTCTGGTCTTTTACTGTCGGCACTTGAAAGGGCCGTCAGCTTAACGGCTATCAATGTCATTGAATATTCGTGGATCGTGAACGCATACCTGTTGACTTTTGGTAGTGCTGTTGAACAGCCTGGCTCTGTCATTGCAAGACAAAAAAGAAATACTACCTGGTGTGAGAAGGCCCGGCGCCTCGAGCACGTGACGAGGCTTGGACCCCCTGACGGCCGAGTGCCGGTCGTTGCACCGGTTGACTTGGCAAGCCGACGTTACAGAGACTGTGGCCGACGTCGACAGGTTACATTGCGGGACGAGACCCGAGGAGCGGATGCTACAGAGAACCTGGCCGACGTCGACGGGTTACATCGCGGGAGGAGCTAGCAGAGATTTCTCACGGCTATGTAGAGGCATCGCACCGATGTCGCAAGGGTTGCGAAGCATATAAGGAGGAATGCATCCTCCTACAGGATGCGTCCTCCAGAGATTAGTTTGAATACCGAGACACCCAGACTGTTCCCTGCATCCTGAGCCCACCTGCCTTACACCTGGTAAGCTGTCACCACCCTGATTCTGACAAGGGATGCCATGTACAGTAAAGCAAAGGGTCGCCCGCATACTAATCAGTCACCACTTCTGCGGCCACTTTGCAAAGGGGGGGGATGGCTACAACTGTTGCAAGGGTCCTCTGCACAGTCATCAATCACTTCTCTGCCTCTCCTCTGTCAAGGGCATCCCATCCACACCTGGTTCACAAGGGAGACTTACTCCAGGACATCACAGCCTGTTACTACTGGTTTGCAATGGATTATGGTGGACCTGCATTCGCACCTGTCGCGCACCGCCGTGGTGTGATGTGATGTGGGACAGACTTTCAGGCTCCCTCCTCATAAAGGTACACTACAGCCCTGCTGAATTTAGAACAAGCAATTGTTCTAGACCTATTTGTCACCACTCAAATGTCTTGACTAACACCATCATGAATTCTACGCTAGTTGGAAGACCTCAGACACCTCTTGCACTGTTGAACAGGCCTTCAGACCAATCAAAGAGGCCTGTAGCTGTGACACATCTGGTGGCGTTGCTATGTTGGTGCTGCAGTATGCAGTGTGGATGTGTCCATGGCCTGGTAAGTGTGACACTCTTTTTCTGCAGGGCATGTGCCTTCGGCCTTTCTCACCAGCCTCCGAGAGGGGGGATTCATAGGCAATGATTGTGTATAAGAGTTGAAGGTCCTGACTTCTGAACTCGAGAGCGAAGCAAGAAACATTCGAGATGGCACCACGAAATAATGTTATCTTTTTCATTGTCATCGTCCTTTGTTACCTCTCATCCTGTGGTGTGGCTTATCCCACGAGCTTGGGAAATCATTCTTCGCTCTTGCCTCGTTACCTAGAGGTGATCGAAGGCTGCAGTGACGACGAAGCCAAGAAGCTGCGTATTGATTTTGGTGATGCGGCCGAGTTAGGCATGCATGCTTATAATAATATTGTCAGCAAAGATCACCAGGCGTAAGAAAACCAACCCCCATCAATGGTGTTTCTGGCAGAGTCGGCAACAAAATGACGATGGCTAACAGCACATTTTCAAGATTCCGACATTATTTCAGGACCGAGGGACCGGGCTCGGACGAAGACTTTCTACAGGCTCAGCATCTTTGGAGCGCGGTCGCCCGCAATAATGACCCTACGAATCCGCCATACAGGTTCTCCGTTCGCTGTGCGCCTGCTGGTCATAAGGAATGTGTACATAGGTAGGTTTCCCCTACAATTTCTCCACCCTACATGATATCTTGGTTTCTGACACAATACCACAGAGATGGGCGAAGTTTAGGTATTACAGATGCACGGCCACAGGACAGTGATACTCCAAGACAGATCTTGATTTGCCCCCTGTACTTCACTGATCCTTTAAGCATCAACCACATCAAGTCAATGCCATGGACACCAAGAGCTGGCCGCAAAGAAGTATCCTGGTGCAAGCCAGGGAACAGGTTCATGGACTTCTCCGTTGGTGCAGTCACCCTCATGCATGAGATGTCACACCTTGATGCTTTGACGGAAGTGGCAGGTTATCCTCTGGTCCAGTATGTACAACCTATACATGGAAGGCCTTTTCATGTCTTGTGGTGTACATGGCTAACAAGCTTGTAGTGATTCTGAGGGGAAATTTGATACACATGCCACGGAAGATGCTGATGTAGGAAAGGGGACCCCCACTTCGCAGGCGCGGAAGCTGGCTGAGCTCTGGCAGCAGGGAAAGCAGCAGGCCAAACACCCACAGCCTTTCCGAAATGCAGAGAGCCTGGCAGCAGCAGCCCTAGGTAAGTTTTCAGAAGACAGAATCAGGTGCTATCCTTGTTTACTGACCTTTTTCTTGACAGAGGCATATGTCATGGAGCAGTGTAAGCTCGACAATGTTGACATATGAGCTGAGGAGGCAAGGGGCTACGTATAAAACATGAAGTTCACGTATTTGACCCTGGTTTTTCTTTTATTTTTTAAATTTTCTTTTTTTCGTGATACAATTTTTCTCCCAACAAACTCCAAACATATTTTGAATAAACGTAGAAAGTGCTTTCGCTTCAATGTTTGTCATATAGTGTATCTCTATCGCTATGGATTGACAGAGAGGGGAAAGTGTAGGCATGGGTACACCTGGTTTCAATGATTATCGGAGATGGTAATGGATGATTCCAGATGAATTCATTGACTGATATCCTGTGTCTCTGAGACAATGAGGGGTCATCATTAGCAAATTCGAGTTTGTGGGGTGTGTAGTAAGCTTTTGTTTAGGCGGGGTACAGTATGCAGTGACAAATTATGGGTCAGTGCACTGCTGCCACTAACAAGGCGCTTCGCTTGGCGTCTGCGGACCTTATATTATTCGGGAAGCCCCAAATATACCTTATCCCTCTTTCTGCATATCTTCAAAATGCCGCCGACTGGGAGACGACGGTACGATCCAGACCTCACCGAGGTGGTACTGCAAATAAAACTGAATACTTCCCCGACCCTATCACTGAGCAACCCCGATGCAACGCTAGATTTGACACTGTCACTACGCATCAGCAAGACAGAGCACCCTCAAGAGCCTATCACTATCATGACTGATAAATCGGCCTTTCAGCCCTTTATACTGGACACGATAGAGCACAACCCATTCGGTATACTTGTGGCCTTGGACAGCAACAATCAGCCTACAGACAAGAAGATCAGACTTGGCTCAGGTCTTCGTGTTCATTATGCCTATAAGGACATCAATTCTCTAGACCTACGAGACCATGGGCATGAGTTTCTGACCATACCAGGTGATGGCAGGGAGGTGACTGTTACACAACACTTGTCTTGGGAGCGGATCTTCAGGTATGAGGAGAAGCTGTGCCAAGATGACTTGAGGCCAGGTGAAAGATTCGCTATTGAGTTGAACCCTTATTATGTTGGCACCTACTGGTGGTGCCTTGGGGATCTCAAGGGCGAGCTCAAGGATAAGAAGTTTCATTATGGAGAAGCAGATCAGTTTGAAGATCCACCAGATGATATTCTTCATGACGAGAACTGGGTTCTGGGTAGGGATCCTGATGCCCTGCAATGGAAGATGAAGAAGAGTGATAGAAATGTCATCTTTGAGATAGTGGAGTGAATTGATCAGTGGTCATGGGTATGCCTGGTTCCAATGGTGATTGGGGGTGGGTTTCAGTTGATTAAATTGATTCCTGGACACCTCCAGACAGAGGATGAGATTGGTGGTGCACGGTGTCACTAGTCCGAAGATAGAGGAAACAAACGACATGCCTCTCTACAAACAATGCGACGCGCCATCGCGTTTGTGCCTGAAGTCGACAATGGGGTTGTTTTGCTTGCAAGTTGCTCCATACAGTGCGGTCAAGGAAGGGAGGAATCGGAGTAAGGCGCGGAGGAGATCGTTGCGGGGGAGGGCACGGAGCAGATAGTTGCGTAAGGAGGGCTCGGATATCAATAGTGAGAAAGGGTATCAAGGCAGATGTTGATAGTCAAAGACAGATATATGAAGAGGAGAGGGTTTACATGTAGGAGGGGGCACAGCCAAGCAGTCGTCAGAGCATCCACACAACCAGGAAATCCAGATAGAAAATCGAGGCCGAGAGGCTGCGTCGTGCAACGTCGCCATACGCACTTGCACGCAGACCTAGTTGCAATATGAACGGGGTCAAAATGGAGGAAACGCGGAGAAACGCGAGCCGGATCTGCGGCGCCAGAATCGCCTATTCCGCATTCGTGATCCACACGAAGGGAGCCAACCCACGTGAGTGGTTCCGATGATGATCGAGGCAATTCCCATTAGTAACACTTGAGGGTTTTAATTAAAGTGTTGTTTAGGCGGGGTATAGTGCATGTCTATTGGTCCATCACCCGCTTAGCGTGGCTTGGTTCAAGTCCGTTGAGGCATAAATTACACTACTTAGAAAGTCCCGAAATCCACTGGGGATCTTATGCACATCTCTTCGAAATGCCGTTTGGGCGACGACCATACGACCCAGACCTCACCGATGTGAGACTGCAAGTACGACTGACTGCCTCCCCGACCCTATCATTGAGCAACCCAGATGCAACACTAGATGCGACATTGTCAGTATGCATCATCAAGACAAAGTACTCTGGGGAGCCCATCACTTTTGCCACTGATGACTCTGCCTTTGAGGTTGATGTATCTGGCTATCGCTTGCCATTTCTTCGAATTCAGGCCTTGGATAGCAATAGCCAGCCAACAGAGAAGATGATCTCACTCAACTCATCATTTCGCTGTGGTCGTTCTGTCTGGGATACATCATCTCCAAATATACGAGATCATGGATTTGAGTTCATGACCATACCAGGCGACGGCAGGGAGGTGACTGTTACCTATCAATGCTCCTGGGAGCGGATCTTTGAGTATGAGGGTAAGCTGTCTAAAGATGATCTGAGGCCAGGTGAAAAATTCATCCTTAGGCTGAACCCAGCTCGGATTGGCACCCGCTGGTGGAGCCTTGGAGATGTTGAGGGTGATCTCAAGGATAAGAAGTTCCATTATGGAGCACATTATGAGGAGCCGCCGGATGAGATTCTTCACGATGAGAACTGGGTTCTGGGTAGGGACCCTCATGCCTTGCATTGGAAGATGAAGGAGAGTGATATAAATGCTATCTTTGAGATAGTGGAATGAGTCAACGCTTCTCTCTGAGATGAACATGGGTATTGGAGCTCAGAACGATGGTTACCACAGTAGCCTCCACATCAATGAAGCTCCATACGAGTCCTTGTACACGGTCTATTATTAACTACTGCCAACCCTGTCTTAGGTATGCATAAATTCCCTAATTTTAAATAGTGGCAGTCATGTTGGATACTATATAGCCCATCCCCCTTGGCCAAGTAGCTCTTGTACAGAACAGGTTGGAGCTTAGGCGCCACGAGAATTGATCAAATCCGGTTAATCCGGTCAGTAAGCTTGGCACTTCGTGAGGCAGGCAACCGCACTAACCCATATTAGGTTAGGCTAGCCATCCCAAATGTGAAACCAAATTGACCCAACTCGAAGGCCAGAGTTTCAACTGAGCACTCAGCATGGGGACCAGAGGGCTGCGAATCATTTGCTTTCGTGGTAGGTACTTCATCTACTATAGCCAGTGGGACAGTTATCCAGAAGGACTGGGTCAGGACATTGTGTACGCCATACCCTGTGAGCGACAGGAATACCAAGGTAACTGCTGTAACTGGCTCTCAATGCTGAACACCCACATCAGATCAAGGCTGATTATGCTGGACAGGATGGCTTGAGAAAATGCGTGCCCATTATTCCAGACTGACTGATCAGCTGGAGAGCCAAGTGCTGCTTGTGACTGCCGAGCAGATGCGGTACACTCTTGACAAGGCCGACAGGGACGCTGTATGGGAACCAAACTGGAAAGAAGTAGTAGACTTTGATCTTGAAGAACTGCCAACAGCTCTCTGCAGGGGCGTCCACCATTTCATCGAGTGGACATACCTCCTCGATCTGGACCGGGAGCTCTTTACTATCAACAACTGGATCTCCTTTGATCTCTGGAATATTCCTCGAGATCGGTGGACACAAGCCTTCGGCGTGGATGATGAGGAAAAGAGGACCTTTTCCCTTGAGCTCTGTCCTCAAGCTTCATTCGGAATCCAGCCTCCCAGCTACTTTGGTACTGCCAAAGGAGAAGAGCAGATGTGTCTTGCGACATATCGACAGTCCTCCGTGACCCAGGTCGAAGACATTCGGGCCACCAAATCAAACCACAGCTTGTCTCTGCAGCAACTTTTTGCCTTGCTCGTCTTTGTCGGGCTGCCATCATCGAACTTCCTCGAGTATATCCCCGGCCTGGCTCATGACAGCTTTGCGTTCCGCGAAGTCGCATTTGCAATTTTGTCTCTCGCGGTTGGGAATTTTCATTTCGACAGACCAGACGGGTTTTCGGGTTCTTACACTCGGGGCCGGTCCCCAGGCTATCTGGTCAGTCTGGGGGAGACTGGTGAACCGAAATTGATGCCCCTCTTCGGATCTGGATGCCATATCCAAGATCAAGAGCCTGGTTCCGCTCCGGCGCCCGCACTGTATTGGCTTGAAGACATACTTATCAGTCTGGTGACTGATACCGTCCTGCATACGAATGCGGATGCGGCTATTGGCAAAGCCGTTGCGTATGGTCTCAAGAGTGGCAAACCTGATTTTGACATTGTGCTCTTTTCCATTCAACATGCAGTTTTGCTCGAATTTCGAACCCACTCTGACAACAAAACCACCATCAGACGCTCGGGTTTGATAGCCGTCTGCCACATTATGAAGCAGAAAGTTGAATGTCCGTGCAGCGTGACCGAGCGAAGCGACAACTGCGAATGCTCTCCACTCGACCTTATCCAATACAACCAGGCAGGATTCATCACTTTGATGGACTTCTGCGAGGCAGCAATCAGCCGGAATCTCTCGGCCTTTGGTGGCGGATGCTTCCCGGTTGAGATATATGCGGAAATTATCAAGCATTGTGACATCGAGACCCAGAAGGCTTGTAAAATGGTCTCGACACATTTCCGAAAGCTCTGTCATGAACATTTCCCCTTCAGCAATGGGCTGACTGCATTCCATTTGACAACATCGGCTCGTCAGCCAGGCCCACGATGGTTGTACGGGGTAGATTTCAGAGGTATTGGAGAATTCAGTTTCCACGACATGAGAACAGGAAGAGATGTGAGGTCATTCCTGGAAAGTCCCACGGTAATTGAAGGTAGGAGCGCGGTCGACACCTGGAGCCCGGTGTTTGGACAGATTGGTGGCCATCGTCCGAGCATGATGGTGCAAATATTTCTCCAAATATCATTGCCCAGGGTGAAATAGTTGTAATGGCGGTGCTACATATCAGGGCGTGAACCCGAGTTTTCAGACTAGAATCTGGCAGAGCGGCGTTGTGTGCTCGGGGCAACGGTACTTGTGTTACTGGTGTTGCCAGCAAGTTATGCGGACCACAGAACACAGTCAATATCAGTGGATGGTATCATATTAGCTATCGATGAAAGGGTCGTACAAGAACATCTCATTTGAACGAGTAAATTGACAAGTTGCATTGATTCTGTAGTCGAATGTGAATGCCCTCTATCCAGCCCGAGTGGTGTCACTATGCAAGTTGGAGGCCGAGTCTGAATCGGCTGCACGCTCATAGCTATCCTCTGGCATGCTGCTTGAGAGATACTACAAGTCAGCAGTAGATTGAAACTTCTACAAGACCCGTTTGGTCGGCGGCGCGTCAAGTCGAATGATCGATCCGGCAATAACAAGAAGCAGACGTATTAACTTGGATGCCTGCTGGAGAATGTTGTGCCTGTTGGAGAATGTGGTGGTCTTGGTCAATTAGCGCGGCCTTCTGATAGCCCCATCTTTCGTCCTGATCAGATCCCGCTATTTAAAGCGGAGGATTGCATGGCAAGCGAAATGCTGGAAATCAAATATTGAGAAATAAGCGGTCGAGGAACAGAATGCGGCGAGGAGAGTGACACAGAGGTCGTCGTCCAATTTCGCTCATTTCTTGGCACCTAGTTCTTGGCAGCGCACGTGCCTCACACAAAACACAGGAACATTCTTCAATAATCATCATACTGAGAGAGTAGATCAGGAAGGGAGGTCATGCACTGGTAAAGGAGAATATGCTCATGTCCTGTCATTGTTAACCCAGAATCAACCTCCTGACTTATTGTCATGAACTCAACAGTCTTGTCAACTGCCTCCTCTGATAAGAATCTGTGCCAACTCTACTATGATCATCAACCGCCAGTCTCAAACAACAGTTATAATTGATATTCAATCTTGCAGCCGAGACCAAGGACACTATTGAGCACACATACTGTATACAGCACAGTAAGGTACTTGTACATGCCTGCTGACTCTATGGTGCCTCCACATTCCTTGCAAACCAAACTGCATCACGGAGATTGGACTGGTGTACCAGAATCCCTGAAACATTGTTGCTATGTGACACACAGCCCATTCCAGAAGGTACAAATGGACTTTCAGAATCTTGTGCTGCTCAAACCAGGCACGCGAGTGAGTAGGATCACCGTGCTGTTTTATCATCGCAATCCCACATAAGTTTGCAAGAGAATGCCCATTTATTTCTCAAAGGTTGGTCCAGCTTCTTCTCTCCTTCTCCCATTCCCTTGCATTCATCAGAAACCAATCCACCACATCTTGATTCCATTCTCATCCATTATCCCCTAATCTCCGTCTCCTCCATTCTGCCTCGATCATGCGCTGGATGGCCATTTTCGCCAGCGTGGCTGGGACGATCCTCGCGGTCGCGCAGGCACAGTCCGGAGTCGACACTGCTACTCTTGCCTCGACCGATGCCTCTGCCTCCGATCTTTATTACTTCTACTCCACCGATACCCCTGCTCCGTCCGGCAGCAATGCCTGGGCGACAGCCAGCTTCCCCACGACAATCTTCATCACAAGCTCCGGCACCACCACCTTGACCGTCACCGTCCCTCGAACAACAGCAGAGACATCCGACTCGGCTTCTAGCTTGGTTCCCGCCGACTCTTCTTCCTCGGTGATCGTCTCCTCTTCCTTCACCACGGTCATCCCCGACAGCAGCAGCAGCAGCAGCGGCGGCGGCAATGCAGGCACCACAAGTCCCAGCAGCCTCACCTCGGTAGCCGCTTCAACCGTAAGCTCAAGCTCAGGCACCAGCTCAGGCACCAGCTCAAGCGCTATCCCTATCTCAATCTCAAACCCCGGCTCTCTCCCGACTTCATACCCATACCCCAACACTACTGCTACCAGCAGCAGCAGCTACACCGGCCGCCCGAGCGTCATCCCCATTCCACCACTCAACCTCACCAGCAGCTTGGCATTTCCAACCTCTTCCAGCGCCTTCGCCCTGCCCTTTGATCCGCCACCAACGACTACTACGTCTACTTCCATCACCAGTCTCCTGTCAAACCCCTCCTTGTCTGCGAATTCCAGCACGGGGGTAGCAGCGGCAGCAACAGGTGCGAGTTCGAATACCACAACAACAGCAACAAGACCTGTGCCAACAACAGGCGACGCGACGCGTGAAAAGGGGGGTTTGACTATGCATACTGTTGTCTGGCTGTCTGGCTGGGTGGTGGCTTTCCTGGGCAGCAGCGGGTTGTTGCTGTAAAAGCAGCTATGCCAGAAGTTCTGCAGCGCGGCGTTGATGTGTGTGTGTACGTGTAACCAAGAGAGAGAGAGAACTGACTGCAGAGCCAGGGTGATTGATTACACTATCGCCGCGGCCCCCCTATTAGTCTAGCAGTAATAATAATATTGATCCAACAAAAAGAAATCGATCGAATTAGTCCGTGTCAGCATCGATATGCTAGGCTATGCTACGCCATGCCTACTCTGAATATAGTGTACACACACATCATGATCATCACCATCACCATTATCATCATGACATCGTAAAAAAAAAAAACCCAGCGTCCATCAAAATCAAGTCTTCAACTCCCCGGGGGCCATGACACTGACGACGCTGGTGCCCTCGCTAAACCTGGTGCGGAAGACGCGATTTGCATTTGCAAACATGCCATCCTTGAGACTGACGACGATAAACTGACTGCCCTTGAAGCGGGTCTTGATCAGGCGGCCAATGTTCTGCGTGTGCGAGAGATCGAGAGCGGCATCGACCTCGTCAAGAATGTACATGGGCGCGGGCTTGAACTGGAGCAGGGCGAGGATGAGAGAGAGGGCGATTAAAGAGCTTGAGAGAGACAGAAAAACGGGTCAGTTGTCAGTCATGTCCAAAAAAAAAGCAAGATCAAAAGAGAACATACCGCTGACCACCGCTCAACTCGCTCAGGCCGCCCTTCCAAATACCGCCCAGACAGACCTTGACCTCCAGGCCTTCCTGGATCCTGCTCTGGTCGTCGCCAATGGGAACCAGCTTGGCAGTGTTCTTGCCGGGCAGCAGGTCGCTAAAGATGTTGCCAAAGTCCTGGGTGACCTTGGTCCAGGTCTTGAGCAGGGCCTCCTTCTTGTACTCGTCCAGAGTGACAATCGTCTCTTCAATCTTCTTCTTGTCGCGCACAACGGTGCGCAGCATGTTCTTGAGCGAGGCCTCTTTCTTCTCCACCGAGTCGATCATCGGCATCACCTTGGGGTTGATCTTCTTCTTCATGCCCTGGAAGCGCTCCGTCAGGTTCTTCAGTGTTGCCCGTGATTCCGACAGGTTCTTGCCATGGAAGTCGTATGCCGTGCCCGCGCGACCAAACTGGTCTTTGTTGTCGGCGATCCAATCATGCTCCCTTTCCAGGGCTTGAACTAGCTGTGCCGCAGCAGCCGAGTCCTTCTGGGCCTTCTCAACGGCATGGCTCAGCTTTTGCCCTTCGAGCGCTTCTTCCGCGATCTGTTTCGACTTCTTCGACTTGGCAGCCTCAAGGTCTCGAAGTTCTTCATGGAAAGAAGTCAGTTTGGCCTGCTCATCCTGAAGTTCTGCCTGCGCCGTGTCGTGCCTGGATTTGATCTGTGCTTCCTCTTCATTAAGAGAGGCAAGTTCGGCTGTCTGCGCTTCAATGCTCGTCTGGATCTCATTTAATTGCTCCTGCGCAGCTGTGAGGTCTGACACGGCTTGTTCAGACTCGAGTTTGGCGTCTTGGAGCTCTTTCTGGAGCGCCTTGACAGCGGTAGAAGTCTTGGTAAGATTGGCCTTGAGAGCATCCAGGGACACCTCGAGCTCTTTAATCTTGCTGTCTTTGTTATTGTTGAAGTCGGCCATGTCCTGTTCAATGCGCCTAACGTCTTTCCGAGCTTCGGCTTCCTTGGCCTTGAGTGCTGTCATATCATTCCTGAGCTGGGCCACCGTAGCTTTGGCTTCGTCAACAGCAGCAATGATGGAAGAGGAGGAGTTGCCCTTGATCTGGTCCTGGGCCAGCATGATCTCATGCATCTTCAAGTCGAGTTCTTGCTTGACTGACTTGATAGCTGCCGACTTTTGCTGCTCGCTTTGCATCTGTTGTCGCAGCTGCTGTAGCTCTTGCTCCTGAGTATGTAACTCCTTTGTCACTTCGTTCAGCTGCTGCAGCACCACGAGCACGCCGCTCGAGTTCGGGGAGCTGCCACCAGAGAGGGTGCCTGAGGGGTCATAGACGTCGCCTTGGAGGGTAACGCTCTTCAGTCGGACAGCAGGATTGAAGGTAACCTTCTTTGCCGTTTCAGCATCCTCACATATGAGGGTATTGCCGAAGACGAACTCGATGGCTTTGGAAACCTGGTCCTCATAGCCAACGAGCGACAAGGCCAAATCGACTTTCCCAGGAGCAATGTTTTGTGCTTGCGCGACCTTCTCAGCCGAGGCCCTGAAGGCAGAGATCTTGTTGAGAGGAATGATAGTGACTCTTTTCTTTAACCGGCCGTGTTGCAAAAGCTGCGTGCCGGTTTCAGCCGTGTCGACGACAATGTTGTAAAGCCGGCCGCCAGCGCAAATCTCAAGTGCTGTGCCCGCTACGGACTTGTCCTTGTCAAGAGTGAACAGCTGAGCGACGAGGCCCTTGACCTTGGATCTGTCAAAGTTGGGCGAAGGATCACTGTACTGGAAGTCGACATTGGCCACCTTCCGCCTGAGGCCATCTGCTTTTTCTCTCAGTTTCCTGATGGTCTTGTCCAGATCAGTCTCTCGCGCGCGCATTCCTTCCTCCTGACCGGGTTCGAAACCCAGGCTGGAAAGGTGCGCTTCGAGTTTGCTGGCCTGCTCTCGGAGGCTCTCGAGCCCGCTGATGAGACCGGCGTTCTGGGCTTTGGCCTTCTTGGCTCGGGGCTCGTCTTGTTGGATCTGCTTTTCCAGGTGAGCAATCTTCAATCTTGCTTGCTCATGTTCAGTGCTGGCCGCTGTTGCTCGATTGCGCGCCTCGTGGAGCTGGCCTTGGTATCCCGCGTCTTGGCCTTCTCTTGATGCAACGCCGGTTTGCAATGTTGACAGAAGCTCTTCCTTGAGCCCGACTTCTTTGGCTTGCTGATCACAGTCTGCTTTCGCTTTGTCGTATTTAACTTGCAGCTTCTCCAACGCCACTTTCTTCTCACCAACCTGCTTCTCAAGAGCTCTGATGGCCTTGTGGGCCTCGGATTTGCGTTGCTCTTCTTCCGCCAAGCTGGTCTTCTTCAGGTCGAGCACCGTTGCCAGACGGACCAGTTCATGGCTGTGCTCTTTCACCCGCTTTTCCAGCTCTTGGAAACGTCCGCCTTTGCGCATCTCTTGGTCCCTCAGGGCGCGCACGCGCTGGGCATCTTCTTCCAGATGCTCGATCTCTCGATTTAGTTTGGTGGCATTGTTTTCAAGATATTCGACTTTGGCTCGTTTAGCCTCGTGCTCTTCGTTCGCGGTGCGCATCTTCTCTCCCGCGCGCAAATAATCAGCGGCCACAACGACCCGGGTGAGACGCTCGAGCTCGCCCTGAGTCTTCTGGTAGTCCAGCCACGCTCTCTTCTCGCCGCGCAGTTTGTCCAACTTGGGCTCGATCTCCTCGGCCAGGAGAGCTTCGATCTCTTTGACCTTCATCTCCTTTTTGGCCATCGTCTTGTTGGCCTTGTCTTTGCGGTCCTCGAACATGCGGGTTCCGGCAGCCTCCTCGATCATGGCCAGAATCTCAGCGGGCTTCATGTTGAGCACCTTGGTGATGCGGCCCTGCATGATGATGAAGTTGGGGTTGTTGATGTTGAGGCCGACGCTTTGGAAGAGATTCTGGACCGTTTGTTGCTGGGCGCGATGGCCATTTATGAGATACTTGCTGGTGCCGCCCATGACAATCTGACGCGTCACACTGATCTGGGCGTACTCCTCGAAGCCAATCGGGCTCTTGCTCTTGTCTGCGTTATCGAACACGATCGTGACGCTGGCCTTGGTGACGCCTGCCTGGCCCCGTTTGTAGATCAGGTCTTGTAGATTCTGCGCGCGCACCGTGGCCATGTTGCTGATACCGAGCACAAAGGCAATCGAGTCGAGGATGTTGCTCTTTCCGGAGCCATTGAGGCCTGTGACGGCGTTGAAGGCGTCGTCCCATCCCGAAATGACGGTGCGCACTTGGTACGACTTGAAACCGTCGATGATGAGCTCGATGATACGCATGGTGGCTGAGCAGCGGCTGCCGCGAGCGCGCTGTGTCTGGTGTCTGGATGTGCTGCTGTTGGCGATCGATGGACGTCGTTGTGTGCTCTGTTGACGTACTTCCGTTCTGGGAAGAGCGGCCAGAAAAAGGAAGGCGCTAAAAGTGGGTCTGGAGGCTTGGCGGGCAGAAGCCGTCGAAGTTCACTGTGCAGGAGTTCCAGGCCATCGGAGCTCGTTCAGCACCAGGCCCGCCATCATTCCGGGCTCGATGGCGTTGTTTGCAAGGCCTTGCCGCAGTGTTCTCGGCCTCAGCGTCCCCCTTTTTCTTGCCCCCGCGTTTGCCAGCCGAGCACTCACTACGACAGCACCAACGTCTGCCAGCATTCTGTCAGGAATGTCTCTGGCCTCAGTCGTGCCTCGATCCTTGCGACAGAAGGCAGAAGAGCAGCCGCAGCATGAGGTCCGAGGCCCCGATCCTGAGCTGGAGGCGATTCGGCTTCGTCGAAAGGAGATGACAGCATCGAAGAAAGCAAGGCTGAGGCGAAAGAAGAGGAATTTGGCACTGCGGGCCCAGAGACGGGACGGGAACAAGCAACGCGGGGTGTCTTCACTGTATGGCACTGGCCCGCGGAAGGAGACCAGCGTATACAAGTGGCCTTTACCAGAACCAGTCATTGACCCAGAACGGCGGGCTCAGTTCAAGACGGCAGAGCACCACGGACTATGGGGGTTCTTCAACAAAGCAAGACAGCCCATGGTGTCTGGCGAAGAGGAGGCTGCCTTTGGACGACCCTGGTCCTACCACGAGCTGGCGGCTAAAGACTTCCACGACCTACATCGACTGTACTGGACGACCATTCTCGAGCTTAATCGCACTAAGACGCGGCAGTATGAGATGAGGCGACTCCGTGCAGGCTACGGCAACTATGAAGCGGAGACAAGAATCCAAGCGGTAAGTCATTCTACCCCCTTTACAATCCCCCTGGCAGCTGCCTACCCTCTGATGATACTCAATTTCACTCGCCGAGATGACCTCGAGGACCGCTTAATCCTCGTGGAAATGAAGCCATCACTACGAAAATGACCTGATTTCTTATTTTGATCTCTGATGGATCTCGAGTTGATGACTGGACATGTGCTGACAGCGGGTCTACAGCTGGAGGAGACGAATGCCAACATCCGGCGTGTTCTCGGCGACCGGCACACAGCCTACTCGGAAGCAAAGGCTCTGGTGAACCGCGTGTATCTTAAGGACCTGGGTCTGACTCCAGACGGGTGGGTTGAAGGGGGTCGCTAGTTCTGGAGGGACAGAGAGAGATGGGAGAGTTATACCAGGGCACTTGTACACTATACTATCTATCAGAATTCAGGTGGACCACCGTTGTATGTAGACTTCAGGCCTCATCCAAGCGCCTGTCGTTTGTCACTGAGCCAATGTATCCGAAGCCAGTGGACGTGGGGATTGACAGCTATCCTTACCCTGAGCGTGCACTGCAGATGATGCTTCGTTGGCTAGACATCCAAGATCCAAGATCCAACGACGGCTTTACTGGGCCGTGACCAGCTAGCTCATACACATCTTCTCCATCTTGTCGGCCTCGATATCACTCTCACTGACGGTACACACCTTCTCCATCTTGTTGGCCTCGATATCACTCTCACTGACGGGAACAAAAATGTGGCTATCACATTGTCATGAGCACATCCTCGTTCACACGTCCGCCACTGAAATTCGCGGACAGCTTTCGACAGTGTCAATTGGAGAACGATTCTAAAGGAAGAGGCAATCTCAGTAATACGTCCACACGATCAATGTCGGCGGACCAGAATAGCCATGACCCCCAACCAATACATCATTGTTTGTCATCAGTCACAACTTTTTCGGCCATGTCTGCTGCTCGGTTTCTCTTCCGCCACACTCGAAGGCTACTCAGCTGTATTTCCTTGACGAGGATGAAGCGAGCCCGAGTTTGGAGGTGCGCCATGCTGCCTTGTATCTGATTGCGACAAAGGCGCCAAGGTGTTGGCATCATGATGAGAACCCGAGCTGGTTACTGACCCGGGAGTGGCGGCGACAGGCGATGCTCTTGGATGTACCGGCCCATCATGTCTGGAACGCTTCGCAGTTGTGTGCTCATCAGGAGTCTCATAGCCAGATGTGTCTGATGTATTGTCCTGGGCTGCTGACAGGGAGGTTTGGGTGTCTGTCAACAGGGTCGATGGGCTGTTGGCGGGTGCCTTGCGAGCAACTTGATTGGCATGATCAATGGCACTGTCTCTGTAGGTCTGGCTTAGGTCACGCAGGTTGCGGAATGCAGTAGCACCCTCTCTGAAACTTATTGGATTGCCTGTCATTGCATAGGCATTTAGCTGTGTCATATGATACTCTGGTTGTGCTCCAGGGACCTTCGGCTGTGTTATGTGATGGCTATACAGTGCCAGTGTGCTTGTGCCATGATGGTAGGTACAAGAGAAGCTCTTAGCATACTGGTTGTACTGTGGTTCAGTAGCCTGGTAGTTCTCGAGCTGGAAAACTGCTCGTGCCCCAAGCGCTCCGTGGTGACATGCCTGTCGTCTGAGGACATCAGCATGACCACCAGCCCCCTTTGCCTCCAATATGAAATTGGGTACTGCTGGCCGTGCTGTGTTAGTGCATGGAACAATGTATTTGCCTAGGTCACGACGGACACTGCGGTCAATGCTCTGAGGTAGAGCACCATCATATTGGTCGGCCTTAGGTTTGGGGAGTTCTTTATCCAAGGGTTCCAAGTGATTAAAGACATGATCGGCTCCATGCCTATGCTGCTGCTGTCCATTGCCCTGGATGATTGTGATGACGTCTACTCGTGCGCTCATTTCCCCATTTGCGCGTATAGCTCTCTTCTTAAAACCCTCAAAGGCACTGTCAGGAAACCGTGAAGGTGAAAGAGACCGTCTGGGGACACGTAAAGCAGCTTGTATCTCATCCATGTTTGCTGGTTTGCTAATAGAGCCATCATCTGGATCATAATCAGCAGGATATATGCCAGCATCAATCATGTTCTGCTCGAAGGCAGGGTCGGCGGAAGATCGCGTCTTTGATGTTGTCCTGTCGCCAGAAGGCTCAGGTCGCTTGCGGGTAGCACTCGGCTGGCTCATTGTGCTGAACTGCTCAGAATCAGTATCATATTTATCCAGGCAATATCTTCAGCTTACTCTGCGTAAGTGTGTCAAGTCTGGTCCGCCCTGGCGTGCGAATCGCTTCAAGCGCTCAGGCAATACACTGGACAGAGATTGTGGCGGCCCTGGGACCAAAACACGATCAAATTCCTTTAAAAACCTGCGATCAAATTCCCTCAAAGATGCTCGGCAGAGCGGGACCTTGGAGAGGTGGTCCCAGAAGCGAGGAGATCGATGATGGCAATGTTCTTCAGTCTGTTTCTGCCTCTTTCCTGCAGGGGGTTTCTCTGATAGCTGTTCAGCCGCCGAAGAGGCAGTGTCGCGTCGCCGCTTTCGAGAATCAGGCCTGTCGTGGAGGTCAAACATGGAGGCAGGGGGTTTCCTATCAGGCTGAACGTCTGTCTTTTGTAATAAGTAGGCACGAGCTTCGCGGGGTTCGACGTTCTGACTGGTCAAGACAGGCGCAGCGCCCTTGACACGTCAGAACTGCCACTAGCATGCGATTGGTTGGCGACGAGGAGAAGCCGACTGGAGTCGCTCATTGGGCGTTGACCACGTCCAGGCAACGAGAGGAGAGGTAAGAATATTGTCGCGGGAGCATTAATTTAGGCAGACATCGGAATCACTTGGTGGTTAAATCAAAAGGAAGGTTAGCCGACAGAGAACGGCCCTGTTACGCGTCAAGCGGGGCCTTAGCCTTGGCGCGACGAGCCTTGGCGCACGATAAGTGCCTTTTAAGCTGGCGACTAGTGATGACGAACTACTAAGAGTTTATCATCCTGCGTGCTGCAGGTGGGAGGCTACAGTGATATTTGGTGTCGTTTGTCATTGATGGCGGCTAAGGGTTGGTACACGTAGCTTTGGCCCGATTCTGTACAGATGGCCGAAAAAGGGTGGTCGCCCGTCAGATCGTCGATAATCAGCGCCATCGAACACAACAAGAGTATGAGACCGGATTCTAGGTTGCAAGTGTAGCTTGGGTCCGCATTCAAGGGATAGCACCTTCCAGCCAGGGGTCGGCGAGAAGTTCAGCAGCCCGCTGTCTCTCTTCTGGGAGCCACCTGAGCATTGACCTCACGAAATTGAGAAAGCGCTTCTTCTCTTCACCGTCCAAGACGATCTCCGCTTGCTCAAGAGACGTTTCTGGCACATTGACACCTCCTGTGCCTTTCCAGCAACCTGAGAACGCATCAGATACCGAGCGACTTGGGAGCGGTTTAGCAGCACACTGACCTTGGTCGTCGAAAACATTCTTTGTGACTTCACTCCGGCGTAGGTATTCGAGAGGAGGCATTCCAAGATAGCCAACCATCTCGGCGACATGGTGCGATGCAGACGACTCTTCAGCTTCATCCAGAGCATGAAACAGATGTTGACCCTCAAAGAGATCCCATATCTCGGAGGATTGAGTTAGTGGAACGTGTATTTGGGGTAGACTGCTGTTGATGAGCCAACTCACCAAGACGGCGACATTCCAGATGTCTACACTACAGCCCCACTCCATGTTGAACAGAACCTCCGGGGCACGGTACAATTCAGGCTGAATCACACCCTTATGGGTCCAGCCAAGCCGCGCCTCTCCAAAGTCACATAAGACAGGCTGGCCCCAAAGCGAGTCCTTTGGTAGATCAAGTTTCCGAGAACCATATATTGTGCGAGTTTCATCGATGAGTTTCGTCGGCGACGGGTTCTCCATCTCCGCTTGTTCAAAATTTGTGAGGAGAGAGATATCCTCAATAGTTAGCATGATGTTCGAAGGGTTGATGTCTGTTTCGAATCTTCAGTTGAATGCTCAAGACGTATAGTAGCCATAAACCCACCAGTATGTATCACTTTCGCTTCGTCATGAAGAAAAGAAAGCGCACTGAGCAGGTTGAAGAGAGTCCAATTTAAGATTTGCTTGTTAAGTCGCTTTGATGGATTTTGGCGCTGCAGCTCTTGAATAGTCATGTGCATTGGAGGCTGGACAAGGCACAAGTGCTCCCCATCGGGACCGTTGATTTTGAATGTCTCCAGCAGGTTGCGAATATATGCCTGGCCATTGTGTTGTGAGTTCAGTGAGCTGACATGCTTGTAGAATTCCAGCTCTCGATCATTGTGCAAGGATCCAGTTCCTTGCCGAGTGCAGACTTTTACGGCGACGAAGCCAGAATCTCTGTTGAACTAGTCAGCATTCAAGTTGCCATTGGCCCAAAGTGGATCATTGACTGTATGTCTCGGCAGAGCCAAACCGTAGAATAGGCGCCGTATCCGAGTTTGCCGACAACTTTGTACTTGGAGATGAATATCTCTCCGATGTGCACAGGGTAGAACTGATCTGCGGTATACCAAGGGAGTCGCTCTTCCTCAAACGGTGGTGGGCGGTTCATCTTGATCACTGTGGTATTTCTGGAATGACTTCTTGACAATGCCAGCGTGCTGAAGAGTTGAGAAATGCACCTCGTTGCTCTGAGCATCACGTATGGTGACTTGGGCGTGAGCTGTGTCTGTCGCTCAAGATTGCAAAGAACAAAAGCCCAAGACAGGGATGAAGTGTCTCCTGGAAATTTACTCAGTGAAAGACTCCAGTTGCTGTTGCTTAACTTTATGCCCTACTATGAGACGATTTGCCGCCGTCTGGGACCAACGCGCCGCGATTGTTATGTACACCATTGGGCCATAAATGCCCCACAGTTGAGTAGCTGATGAGCTTGGCACAGGATCGGGTTGACACGGGTGTTCCGTTAGTTAATGGTTGCCTGGTGGGTATTCCTCCCCTTGGTGGGATACAATTCCCTGTGATGGTTCCTTTAAGGATTGGTTGAGTGTTTCTTCGTATTGGGAACAGGTAACATCTATTCTACTTGTGCGAGGATGCCAAGGTTCTTGGCATCCTCGGAACCCACGTGATACGGGTGTCGCCAGCTATCTGCTCATCAGCCTCTGCGAAGTCACCCAGAGGACCGAAGCGACGACGGGGATCTTATAGCTGCCCACGGCGTGCCTGAAACCGACATCTGAGGTGCGCTGGTCGTAGAACAGGGTGATCGGTGTTAGAAAAGGGAGAGCATTGTGACCACAGCCTTGAAGCAAAGATGCTTCTGCCGCTTTAGCGATCATGAAGATTAGCGCCTGGTGTGGTCGCTCACCCTCATCGAGGCTGTCGAGACTACAACGGCGACCGGGGGCTGCTACAGTGTAGATTCCACAGGACTGTAGACTTGCCGAGCTGTGTCCTGCTGGCTGTCGCTGCTGCCTGTTCAATCTGGCCAGTCATCTGTGGCGCCCAGACGCCGGTGTCTCAGCGCGGACGGGGTCGACGGTGAGCGCGCACCCGGCCGTCGCGCAACGCGGGTGCGGGGCAGGTGCGCGTAAAGCGGCCTCACCCTCGTCCCAACGCGGGGTGAACTCGACGCAGATTTTACTTGGCGTTGTCTCCCAACACCGCCTCGCCGACTAAAGACTTGGGGATCAGCACGGCCAGTCTGGCCAACTTGACACTGCCGCTCGATCCTGTTGCCGAGTTTGCATCGTGAAGGGCCCAGTATGGATGAGATTGCCCCCGAGTACGATGTCGTCGTCCTAGGGACAGGTACATGGACACTGCCCAGCCCCACCGACTCCCCGCCACCGACTTGACTGACAGGGTGCAGGCCTGACCGAATGTGTACTTTCCGGGTGAGTGGCTCCGACTATGGGCGTGTGGCGCATTTGGTGCCCACACGAGGTCGACTCTGCTAACCAGCGGCCAGTGTGCTGAGTGTGAAGGGCAAGAAGGTGCTGCACGTCGACCGCAACGACCACTACGGCGGGTACGAGACGTCTGCCAACGTGGTAGAGCGACGCT
This sequence comes from Chaetothyriales sp. CBS 134920, assembly GCA_003693665.1. Lineage (NCBI taxonomy): Eukaryota > Fungi > Ascomycota > Eurotiomycetes > Chaetothyriales > Domatiomycetaceae > Domatiomyces > Domatiomyces catenatus. The sequence continues at coordinate 51,674 of QQSL01000040.1, forward strand.
GATGCTGAGCCAGGGAAGCGGCGTCGGTCAACATCGAGGCAGTGAGTTGCCTTTCTTTCTTGCTCTGGTTTCTGGATCCTGGCCCTGCTGATCATTCTCGCAGCTGTACCGCCAATATGGCAACTTCAAGCCCGGCGAGGAGCCATGGAAGAAGTTCGGCCGCGCCAACGACTGGAACATCGACCTCGTGCCCAAGCTGCTAATGGCCAACGGCGAGTTGACCAACATCCTCGTCTCGACCGACGTCACCCGTTACCTCGAGTTCAAGCAGATCGCCGGCAGCTTCGTCCAGCAGGGCGCCGGCCCTCGTGCAACAGTGGCCAAGGTGCCGTCGACTGCGGCCGAGGCGCTTAGTTCGCCGCTGATGGGCCTGTTTGAGAAGCGGCGGGCCAAGCGCTTCCTCGAGTGGGTTGGCGCCTTTGAAGAGAACAACCCGGCTACACACAACGGTGGGTGGGAGCCCGGCGGCTACTACACGCGGCGCGTGCTGACCCGCAGCAGGCATTGACATCAACCGAGCGACAATGAAGGATGTCTACGACAAGTTTGGCCTGGAGCCCTCGACCCGTGACTTCATCGGCCACTCAATGGCCCTGTTCCCCACGGACGACTACCTGAATGCGTCCGGCATGGCTCTGGAGACGGTGACACGCATCCGGCTGTACGCCAACTCGATGGCCCGCTATGGCAAGTCGCCCTACATCTACCCGCTCTTCGGGCTGGGTGACCTGCCGCAGGGCTTTGCGCGCCTGTCTGCCATCTATGGCGGCACATACATGCTCAACACGACGATCGACGAGATCCACTACGACGCCGACGGCAAGGTGTCTGGCATCTCGGCCACCATGAAGGAGCGGTCGGACGAGGGCGAGGGCCTGAAGTTCACCACCAAGACCAAGACACTGCTGGGTGACCCGTCGTACTTCCCCGGCAAGGTGCAAGTGGTGGGCCACCTGCTCAAGGCCATCTGCATCCTGACCCACCCGATCGACAAGACCGGCGACGCGGACTCGCTGCAGCTGATCATCCCGCAGTCGCAGGTCGGCCGCAAGAACGACATCTACATCGCCATGGTCTCGTCGGCGCATAACGTGTGTCCCAAAGGCTACTACATCGCCATTGTCTCCACCATCGCCGAGACCTCGTCCAACCACCACCTCGAGCTTGCGCCGGGCCTTGAGCGCCTGGGCAGGATCGAGGAGATCTTCACGGGCAAGCCGATTCCGATCTACGAGCCACTGGAGAGCGGCCTCAACGACCACGTGTACATCAGCAAGTCGTACGACGCATCGTCGCACTTTGAGAGCATGACGGACGACATCCGCGACATCTACCGGCGTGCTACGGGCGAGGAGCTGAAGGTGCAGGGCTTGCGGGAAGGCCAGACGTTGGCAGAAGAGTAATAGATTGGGTCTTGACATAGGCACTTAATGAACTGGCAATGGCAGTGGCAATGGCAGTGGCAATGGCAGTTCCTTCCCCATTTAGCTCACCGCTCCAACCTAATCTCCGCCTACGTAATGGAGAAAGTACGGCGGCTAACTCGAAGCGGCAAAGCCAGATCTAGCCTTGTTCAGCTCGTGGCGCTTCAGCCTCTCAAATTGCGGCGCGTCAGACGGTCAGTTAGCGCGTGTTTCTGCACTTTACGCGCTGTCAGACCGTGTCATTTTCCCGCGTCGCATCGACTTCAACCCAGCCACCCCCAAAGCTGTCTTCTCACAAGATGTCGTTTTATATCTTGTATCATCATTATACTTTCAATCGCATCTGCTTGAAGGACTCATCAGTCGTGCTTGCAGGCGCCATGGCTGAGTCATAGCATCGCCGGCGAGATCTGTAGCCTCGTGTGTGTGACATTGGTCCAGCTGGCATGGATTGGCTGCGGCACCACACGACGGAGCCAGACAGCACGCCGACGCAGGCTCAACACACGTCAGCCCTGTCGCCGCAAACCGCCAATACGATCGCTCACTATGCCGCCCGTACACGCGACCCGAATGCGCCAGAGAACAAGTATCAGGTCAATCAGCAGTGCATCTATGAACGGCGCTTGCCCGGGGGCTCATATATCACTGCGCATCTGCAGCGCCTCCAGTCGGGCTTCTACGACAGTCCTGTCATCCACGAGGACCTCATCGACAACGTCCGCTTTGTCGCCCTCAACTTTGTCTTTCACCCGAGCCGATCCCATTTTCGCTTCAAGTATGCCGAGATCCGGCTCGCCCTTCACGACAACGCGCGCTATGGCAAGGCCAATGGCCCGAGCCAGGGGAGCCAGGGTGGCCAGGCTCAAGATCGCTCGCGTCACGAACATGCCACCCAGACGAGTCCGACGTATGTCGATGGCCCCGACGGCTCTGTGATCCGGTATGTGGCCGCGCACCACCGGTCGCCCAAGCCTGTTCGGCCCAAGTTCCTGCGCCATGCTCCCCATCTGATGTATGGCGCAGTCTCACCAGAGACCCTCGACTGGAACTTCAACGTTGCCGGCAGTGTGGGAGTCGCCCAGGGCCCGGCCACTGCTTCCCTGACGCCCTCGGGTGGGATGAAGGGCAGCTACAAGCTCTACGACATGATGAAGATCCAGGGCTCGGTCCGCACCCTGCGCTCGTGGTACGGCCGTCAGTACGACATTGAGGATGGCGAGATTGTATGGACGCTGGAAGAAAACAAACTGCAGCAGTCTGGGCTGCCGCGCGAGTTCACCTTTGTCGTCCTGCTCACCAAGGGCACCAGTGCGCTCGACATCTCGGACCCGAATGCGCTCACGCTGGATGTGGACATCGACGCCAAAGTTGCCGGCTTTGTGGGCAAGGCTGCGTTCCCCGACTTGGTGACGAACATGCGCAGGTACCGGCCCTTCAGATATCCGCCCGTCGATCTTGATCTCGAAGTCGGCCAAGTCTTTGAGCCGAGTGAGAAAGGCCGTGGCTTCAACTTTGCCAGGTTGAGCAGCCAGTTTGACGACTACGTCTCGTTGCCTGGCACAACTCACAGCAACAGTGATGACTTTATGAACGCTGCGGCAGGCCAAGCGCAGCCAGCCCAGCAGCAGACCCAGACCCAGACCCAGACCCAGACAGACAAGGCACAGCAGACACAGCAGACAGCCAAGGCACCGCCTGCCCAGGGCCCCCAGCAGACAGACACTCGCCACGCTGCTGATGCCAACACAATCAACCTGCGCGTATTCATCGAGACCGCACGCGACAGCACCCGCAATCTTGCTGCGCCCGTCTCCTTTCTGCACCTCCGTCCTCCTCCATCCCGTACGCCGTCGCCCCTGCCACCGGCCTCGGTCGCTGGTTCGCACAGGTCCCACAAACGCACCCTCACAATCACATCGGCCAAGCAACAGCCGAGATTCGCATCGGGCTCCTCTGCTGCACCGCAATCCCGCTCACGTCCCGACAGCCAGCGCGCCAGCAGCGGACACGAACGCGCTGCCGACACGCATCACTCGCTCCGCAAGGCCCGTAGCAGGTCCGAACTCAACAGCGAATACAATTCCAGTCCCATCCAAGAGAAGGCGACTCTCGCCAACCTCAACTCCGAGGCCAAGAGCAGTGCAGATGACCTGCCATACTCGCTCCTACCAGTAGATCACCTGCAAGACTACCGCAACGTCAGCAGCACCAAGGATAGTCAGCATCAGGCAGCCACCCACGAAGACCCACTGCTCCCTCAGCCTGTACCAGAGCATACAGACCAAGGCAATCCTCGCACTGTGGATAGTCGTCACGATCATTACCTCCCAGAGGCGGCGACTCAAGCTACCGCCGGCCAAGAGGACCAATTCCTCCCGCAGCCCGACTCCGAGACTCTACCACAGCACGAGTTTCACAAGCCCTTTAAACGGCCAGTTGCTGATGTTGGCCCGTACTCTGAAACTGCCCCTGGCTTGCATCCCGCTGCCGAGCACGAGCGACACATTCTCGATCCTGCCTCGCCTCGTCTGACCCAGTATTCCACCACGGATGGCACAGGTGAATGGGGTACTCCGCCCGAAAGGACAAGTGCTACCTTTCGGAGCTCTACTCCGCTGAGCCCCGGCCCAACGCTGACAATGTTCTCTCAAACACGGTCCAGTCTGTATTATGAACAGCCGAGGGCTCTGTCTGTGCACGAACAGGATGACGACGGCGCTGTTGCGGATGATGAAGGAGAGCACCACTTTTCCGGTGCTGTGCCCCCCCGAGGAGCAAGCTATATGCACGTTCCTATCCGGCGGAAACCCCTTTTTTATCACGGCGAAGTGGTAGAACTGCCTACGAATGACAGTGGCAATGACAGGGGTATTCAAGTTGGCAATAACACGGGTATTCAAGCTGGCAATAACACGGGTATTCAAGCTGGCAACGTCAAGGGCAGTGAAGGTGACAACAGCAACAACAGATTTGCGAGCAGATTGCAACGCCAGCAGAACAGGGACAGTGCTGATAGCGATGTACATGCGCATGCTGGGACGAAGCGACAGGAGGAACAACAACAACAGCAGCAGCAGCAGCAGCCGACCACTTCCGCTCCCTCCTCCAGTCGGCCCTCCTATCCCACCGTGCAAGAAGCGCTTCGGCTGGCCCTTGCTGAGCACGAAGCCGGTGCACCCCCAGGCTCCATCTCCTCCTTTGGCTTTGTTGGCTCGTCCCTCCCCCCGAGATCCACTGGGAGATTAGGAGCAACGGCTACGTTTACGAGGACGGCTCCTGCATCCGTCGTCGACACGGCCGACTCTTCGCGTGCGACGACGACGACGACGACGACAGTGGTAACCCCGCCGTTGACCCCCAGCGGCAAGAGAGACAGCATGAGCGAAGCAACGGGGACTTGGAGTGAAGATACTCCGCCAGGCCGCCGGACGCGATCGCCCGTGTCTGACCAGTTTGATGGATATTTGACTTGAGCTTGACCGATTCCGTTGAAAATACTATAAATAATGATAATACGGGAGTTATATAGAGAGAGTGTGTGTATGTGTGTGTGTGTGTGTGTGTGTGTGTGTGTGTGTGTGTGTGTGTGTTTTCTATTTCATCACGCTGCCGCGTTCACGTTCAGACTGTCCACCACCTCGGCCAGCACCTTGTCGACGGCGCCAATATCGTGGGCAAATCGGCCCAGGAACATGCCATCCACATGCGGCCCCAGGCCTTCTTGACCACTACTCCTACTCGTCCTCCTACCCGACCACAGCCCAGGCCCGGCACTGCCCCCATACACCACCCACGTCCTCTCTTCCGTCCTCGCCGGCGCCACCACCCGCACCAACTCCCGCACCTGCCGCACCACCGCCGCAACATACCCAACCGCCGCCGGCTCTGCCCGCCCAATCGCCCACACCGGCTCATACGCAAACACCACGGGCGCATCGGCCGGCACCGCCCGCAGCACGCTCTCGATCTGCGGCCTCAGCTGCTGCTGGGCGGCCACCACTGCTGTAGCTTCTGCTGCTGCCTCGGCCTCGGCCTCCGTCTCCTCGCCGATGCACACGAGCGGGACCATGTGCCGCGCACACACGGCCGCCGCCTTGGCCGCGACCTGCGCGTCCGTCTCGCCGCTGAGTCGCCGCCGCTCCGCGTGGCCCAGCTCGACGATGCGCACGCCCGCGTCGCGCAGAGTTGCTGTCGGCGTGAAGCCCGTGTAGGCGCCGTACTCGCTTAGCGGCGAGCAGTCCTGGGCGCCGAGGAGCAGCAGTTGCTGCTGCCGCTGTTGCTGCTGCTGCTGCTGTGGGAATCCATCCCCTGTGGTTTCAGTGGCGGCGGCGGCGATGATCTGCGCGCAAGAGTAGAGGGTGACAAAGTCCGGGATCAGGCCGAGCCCCAGGTCCGGGTGCGTGTACGTGGGCGCGATGGCCAGCAGGTCCTGCAGGTATTTGATTGTGCGTGCTGGCGGGAAGTAGGCCTTGGTCGAGATGAGGATGAGTTTGCGTGGGAGGGTTGGGTATTCTTCTTCTTCTTTTCCTTCTTCTTCCGTCGTCATCATCCTTTGTCTTCACATCAACCTCTTGTTCCTGCTGGATATATATGATAAACACGTGCTCGACAGGAGCGTGAAGAACTTCCATGAGTGGATGGGGAGGTCAGGTCAGGTCAGGCCAGGCCCAGGCCCGGCAGCTCGGCTTTCCTTACACGGTCATTCCGCACACACAGACAGACAGTCGGCTCGAGCATTATCATCTGCGGCGGCAGACTCGATATGGACGCTGGGTTGGGAGAATATCTCTCGCATCGTCGCAGTTTTGCTTTTGTCATTTTCCTTGCTGCTGCTGCTGCTGCTGCTGCTGTCGTCGCCGCCTCATAGTCTACAACCCTCGCCCAAATGACTACAAACGGCTCAGCCCACACCCCACTACGCATCGTGGTGGGTAGCGATAACGCCGGCTATGCCTACAAAGCGGCGTTGAAGGAGACACTGGCAAAGCACAAAGGTGTAGCCAAAGTCCTCGATGTTGGCGTTGGGGATGCTGGCGATGCCACTGCTTATCCCCACCTTGCTGTCGATGCGGCCAAGATGATCAAGTCTGGAGAGGTACGAGAAAGAGAGAGTGACAGAGAGAAAGAGAGAGAATGGCGCTAAAACGAGATATACAGGCCGATCGCGCTCTCCTTGTATGTGGCACAGGCCTCGGGGTGGCCATCTCAGCCAACAAGGTCGCCGGTATCCGCGCCGTGACTGCGCACGACTCATACTCGGTCGAAAGAGCGGTGCTTAGCAACAACGCCCAAGTCCTGTGCCTCGGACAGCGAGTCATCGGTCTTGAGTTGGCTAAGAAGTTGGTGCAAGACTGGGTCAACTTGCGGTTTGATGATAACTCAGCCAGCGCCGATAAAGTTAAGAATATCTCCGAGTATGAAGCTCAGTTCGGCGACGTGTAGTGAACAAGAGCCTGCCCGGAGCAGGTTGCTGCCAATCAAGCACTTTGCTGAGACACTGGGTTGGCGAGGATGTGGCCTAATACCCTTCTTCCTCGGAAGCAGAAGGTGATTTTGTGCCGTTATTATAAACCGCCTGGCAAGCAGACAGACAATCACAATACCATACTGGCGACTTGATGCGTCATTTCCAGCAACACACTTCTGGTCCACCGGCATTTTGAGCTTGGATCATGACAGAATCAATCGTGCTGATGTCTGAGGCTTCTTGATCAACATCTCTTGAGAAGGGCTTAGCCCTGGAATTTCATCACTATGTTGTCTAGCAGAAGGACCCAGGTCTTGGTGTGGATGGAGAAGAGAAGGGTCAGTATTGAGATGGATGGAGAAGAGAAGGGTCAGTATTGAGATGGATGGAGAAGAGAAGGGTCAGTATTGAGATGGATGGACTTGCCCAGGGCAGTGTGATGTGATTGTGAACCTTGGGGGCTGCACCTTCAGTTCTATTCCTATTCCTCTTTTTGACTTTTCTTCCTCAGCAGACAAAGAGCATAGAGGGCAAGAAAAGGAAGACAGTTAATAGCAAGTTCCTAGATATTTCTTCCTCGGCATTAAAAGAGCATAGAGGGCAAGAAAAGGAAGACAGTTAATAGCAAGTTCCCAGATATTTCTTCCTCAGCAGACAAAGAGCATAGAGGGCAAGAAAAGAAAAGGAAGACAGTTAATAGCAAGTTCCCAGATATTTCTAAGAAAAGAAAAGAAATAATAGCAAGTTCCCAAATATTAAGTGGGGAAGGCGCATTGCCAAGGCTTTGCCCCCCCTTCTAGCGCTCTGCTGACTTACCTTCACTAACAGAGGGGTGTTATATCATCCTAAAATGATGTGTTTGTGCTTTGTTTGCTTTGTTTCCACCCTCTGCTGCAACTGATATTTTGCTTCTGTGAATTTGCTGTAGACCTCTTCTTCCCTGCCCAACCTGTACTGCCCCTCTTACCTGATCGCGTGCCCTAGCCTCCCAGACTTCTTACGCCTTGTCGGCCTTAATACTCATATCCTGCCTTGGATATGTCTAACCACCGTGAACTTGGCAATGAGCATTTCAAAGCTGGCAGATTCAAGGAAGCTGAACAGCAATACACTGAGTCGTGAGTCAGATACAGGCAGAAGCTACTGAGTGATGTTAATTCAGCCTCTAGAATACTCACAGTCTCGCGCAATGACCCCAAGATCTTCACCAACAGAGCACTGACCCGGATACGGTTGCAGGACTGGGCAGGGGCCGAGATCGATGCCCGCAAGGCGATCGAGCTCTATGGCGACAAAACCAACATCATGATGAAGCCTCACTACTACCTCGCGCAAGCCCTGTTGCAACAGCGCCGCATCGGCGAGGCCCTCACAGAGGCCCTGCAAGCCTATTCGATCTGCCTCGAGACCAAGGACTCCTCGGCCGAGGTGATTTCGCAGTTGATTCTCCGCATCAAGAAAATGCAGTGGCAAACCAAGGAGACTGTGCGCGTCCGACAGATGGAAAACAACCTGGCACTGGTTGAGACCTTGCTCGACGAGCGCCTACAGAAGGAGTTGGCAGAGCTGGATGAGCGCTTCGAGCGCGGCGAAATCGGAGCCACCGGCCGCGACGAGGAGAAGGCAGAACTGGCCGAGGAGGCAGACGAACGCCGGCACAAAATCAGAGCAGCACTTCTTGACTCTCTCAAACCCGACACGTCGGAGCGCGTGGTGCCTGACTACCTGATCGATCCCATCACGTTCGAAGTCATGCACGACCCCGTCGTCACGCCGTCCGGAAATTCATACGAGCGCGTCAGTCTGCTCAAGCATCTGCGTGCGCACGGCACTGACCCATTAACTCGGCGGCCCCTGAGCGAGAAGAATGTCTATTCCAATATGGCCCTGCGGAATGCCTGTTCAGAATTCTTGGAGAACAATGGCTGGGCGGTCGACTGGTAGCGACAGTCTTCCAGCACTGCCGCTGTGTGTATTCCTAGGAAGCAGGGACAAAAGACCTGTGTCTGAGCTGGTCAGCTTTTGTACCAACTGGCATTTTCTTAGCGAGGAAAGCGAGCGATGAAACGATTTCACATAATGCAGCAGCGTATCGTTCGAAGCCTCTTGATCATTATCAGTACAACCAGTCTCTCCCCCCACAATAGCGGTTTTAACTCATGGAGTCTCACTCTAGATCAGCTTTGAAGCAGATGAAGCACAGGTTTGAGGTACGGAACCCGATCACGAAATACCTAATCTTAAGCGACTCATGTTGAGGCGCACGCAATTGTCTACCGACACCAGAGTAAGCAATTACACACATTAGCACCACAGTAGTTTCCACGATGCACCCCACACACAGCCAGCCTTGAGAAAAGTGGGCAATCTCATGCGTAGTTTCCTGCTGAAACACTTTACCTCACCCCACCAAAATCTGCCCCGCGCTTGCGACTGCCCGCATGACGTCGGAGTTTCAGAAAGGAGAAAAAAAAGGTGAGACAAGACACAACAGAACTACTACACTACTCTGTTACCCGATCACAAGACATCTGACATCTGACATCCGACTATCCAAACTCATCAGCACCATAATCAATCGTCGTCTTCGTTGTCGTAACCATCATCGTCATCATCATCAACCATGCCTTCGGCGGAATTCGACCAAGCGGCCGAGGCCACCAAACACCTCAAGCAGAAGCCTACCGATGCTGAGCTCTTGGAAGTAAGCAAGACAAGACATACACCCCCCCCCCTCTATCTCTAAGCAGCCCCATTAGCCAGCTAGCCGGCCAGCCGACATACATGGCTTGCTATTTTGAAAATGAAGATGTTGGGCTGACCCGTTGAAATTCTTTCTTTCTCCAGCTCTACTCCCTTTTTAAAATCGCCAATGGCGAGGACATCTCCAAGGTCCAGCAGCCGGGCATCTTCGATCTGAAGGTGAGTTTCCCCCCCCCCCCCCCCCCCCCCCTTTTTTTTTTTTTTTTTTTTTTTTTTTTTTTTTTTTTTTCTTTCCCCCCCCCCCCCCCCTTCTCGTCTTCTTTTCTTTTCCCTTTCCGATTGAATCCGGATCGGGAAAACGAAAACGAATGGAGAACAGAGAATATAAGATATAGATGTATATGTTGAGATCTTTCTTCTGTAAACAGGGCAAAGCAAAATACAACGCATGGAAGAAAGAAGTCGACAGTGGGATCACCGCCGAGCAGGCTGAGAAACGCTACATCGAGCTCGTTGAGACCCTCAAGAGCAAGTATGGCGTCGCCGAGGGCCACTAGACACAGAGATATGTATTGAAGATGACGGCGGGTAGAAGCGGGTAGAATGACGGGGGTAGAGCTTTGGGGGCGGAGCCAAGACGTGTATACGTACTCATACGGACGTACAATAACATATTCGAAGCCCCTTCTCTCGTTGCGAGATGCCCTAGTATATTGGACCCTGGAATGACTCTCTCCTTGTGAAAAGGACCAAGTGTGAAAGGAATGAGGGCCGCTTTGAAACTCTTTCCATCCTCTCTTGCTGGAGATGTCATGGCCAACTTCTAATGAATTATTGACAGCCAATCTCATTGCATACGTCGGGATTGGTTACCTGTTAGACAGCTATAGATGAGCCCATGTTGTTTTGGGCAACTGCCAGCCAGCTCAGCTCCCAAAATGCATGCTTTGATCTCCAGTGTCCTATGGTAGATCACAAATCATTTGTCATTTGAGCTCGCTCACATGACTGAGATAGGGGGACGGCTTGGCGTCTGGCCTCATCTCCGGCGTCGACTAAGTTAGTTAGGGGTCAAGGTAAGCTTACAGTGTGAATAGGGCAGTGCGGCCAGCGCGATGTTGCGGTCAGGCTCGTGTTGCAACGGTAGTTGTTAGACTGGATTCCCTTCAGCACCGCCTCTGCACTAAGATGCCCCCCCCACTAACAGGTCCAGTGAAATGCAGGAACGTTTTTGCTTGAGCACCTTCAACTCGTATTCGATTGAAGGAGTCGAGAGCCGTCTTATCGCGCCCGTCCGATCGCTCTTTTCCGCCGAGCCCACACGTGGATTGGATGGGAACTGAAAATAGCTATTAGCTATTCAGTGCAGACGACTCCCCGGTGGCCCTTATTATGCGAATCTGGGTTCTGCCGTTAGTAGCACTGTCACCTTGCTCCAGATGCTTGTTGGACCAATCACCAGGGTGCTGTTGTCATGTTTGTCTTTGGGGTGCCCGTAGAGCCCACCTGATTGATGCGCAAAGCACCTAAACAGACCTTCCAGCGACCATCTTTTCCAGTCCTGACAAATGGGCGACCGAAGCGGATGATCTGGCAGGGATCTGGTAGAGAGATGGCCCGTGCTACCTCGCTTCAAACGTCGCGTCGCGGAGAGGATGGCTGACTGCCTGCGCTAAGCAAAACCGTCCGTTGACTATTCCTAGCACCTTCCAAACAAGTTAAGCAACCAGGCAGCATGCATGCAGCTCGTCCCACGTGGCAGCCAGAAGAGAAGTGTTTTCTGGCCAGCTTTGACAAAAGCCCCACGGAGATTAGGGCAGTTGATGGATCGCGCGCGCCTGGTGACAAGTGCTGTTGATGTGCTGTTCGCTAAGGTTGACTGACAGTCACCCTCGCTGTTACAATAGCTGTCTGCATGCATCACTCGCGTGAGGGATTTAGGCGAAGCCTGACTGACTCAGCTTGGGCGATGGAGCCGTTTGAGCTAGCGGTCCGTCCGCGTTTTTCTTACAGAAGTTTCATGCACCAGGTATTTGCCACAGCATGCAGTGGTCGAGTAACGCCAGGACCGAGTTGGAATAGAAGGGTGAGGGGTACCTGTCGTCAATACGGCACTTCTCACAGAGCCTGCGGACTCAGTGCGGAGCCACGTATGGACAGAAAAAAAACTTGTTATCTGCCATGCCGATTGTGAACAACCCTGTTCATGATCGTCGCGGAAATAATCCGCGGATGTGGAAGACGATGGGTCAAAGGCGGTGTGATGGACGACTGCCATATCCTTTCGCCGGTCATGGCGAGAGGTTGCATTGTCCTCTTGCTCACCTGTGGCCTGCTAATTGGACGGGTTGGAGATTTGCCAGAAGGCTTCTCGAAGCTTGTCGCTCTTAACTTGACGCTTTCTTCTCTTGAGATCCTTCGAGATGCTAGTCCCAGGGGTTGAGAAATTTGGCTTCTGGCGACCACGTGGCATTTCGCCACTAAGCGAGGTTGCTGGCAGTGCCAGTGGCTGCGAACAGGGGCTGTCACATGTCCTAGTCAATTAGTCAATTAGTTTGAAGCTGTGTGTGTGGCCACCTTTTGGCTGTTTCAAGTTGTGCTCGCCGAGAGTAGCCGGAGTAGGGGTATCCTGAGGCAATCAGTGCGTGCTCTCGCTCTCGCCATTCCATACTGCCAGAGCATGCAAATCCAAGTACATAAGTTAGCTGCTCACCCCGTTGAATCAAGTTAGTGGACACGCCGTCTCCATCAACCCCAGACACTGTTTGAGGATGTGCGAGAATTTGCTCCTTCCTTCCATGTAACGTCGGGACTTGCGTTCAGAAGGAGCCACGACCAATGGGCCACCGCCCACGGGCAAGTGCCCAAGGACAGAAGGTACAGTGCACCATAATGAATAATTACCACATTCGTGTTAATTACCGTAGCTCAGAGTCCATGCTAATTACCGTAGCTCAGAGTCATGTTAATTACTGTACCTCAGAGTTCATGTTAATTACCAGAGTCCAACCACGCAGTTAGTGTTTCGGTGCTCCCTTTCAAAGGATCGAAACCATCCATAGCCATTGTCCCAGGAAGGAAATTTTTACATATGTAATCGCGGCCAGGGCCTCCACGCACTCGGCTTGGTAGCCTCGGTATGCCAACTCTCAGCTACTGAAAACGACGCCTTTTTTCCCTCTCTGTGAACTTTGCGTTCCCGGCACTTAGCAAACGTAGACAGTAGTCAGGAGCGAATTCCCGGATGTCGCGGAACGGAACAACGAGCAGCGCAGCAGCACACACACAGTGGGGCCGGCCACACACACGAGTCTAAACAGCAGGTGCGCGGAGCTGGAACGGATCTGGAGCAGGCACGACCTCGCCCTTTCCGCCAGTTGCATGCAATTGTTCAATAAACTTTGGCTGTGTCGATTTTTTGGTGTCACAAACAGTCATCTTCCCGACTCTCGGGCCGCAGGGGGGCACCAGAAGACCAACCCAACCCCGGTCATCGGCCGCCTAAGGGCTGCAGTTCACATGGCACCTCGTGCTATTTTTCACGTATGGATCACGCACTTAGCCTCGCTCCACAAACCACGTTGCAGCTGCATTGTCGGACCCTCGATTCTGCCTCTTCTGGCATCGACCACCGCCACATCCTCGTCATGGGCATTTCTGCTCTGCTCTCTTGCCTGGGCCGCCCTTGCGTCCTCTCGCTCTCCTCCCCCGCCCCCAATCAAGTCGACTGGCATCGGTCTGGATGCTCTGCGTCATCAAATTTCCCGATCGCTCTCGTCCGGACGATCGCCGGCTCGCCCCCACCCACACGGCCAAAACGGTCTAATGATGAAGCCACTGGCTGATGGGCCGCCCTAAGCCATGCAGGCGGGAGGTGCGGAGTGTTCGAGAAATTCTCTTTGATGATCCCTGCAGGTGGTGGGTTCCCCTTGAGGGCCTCAGGCGTGGCTAAATGTGGGCTAAACTTCTCAATGACAGCCCCTCCACCCACCCTTCCATGCTTCCATATCTCTGGTCACTAAGACCGGTCGAGCGTACCCAAAAAGTCCCATTGGATTTCTGCCTTGGATTGTTCTTTCTCAACCACAGAGCCTGGCATTGTTCTTTTTGTTCGGCAGACCCGATGTCAGACTAGGCCACCCACGATTTTGTCTCTATGACTACTACCATAGCCAACCATCCACCCGATCTCGCCCTCGCCCACAGTCTAAACAGCCTAACGACGACCCCGTCCAGTGCAACTCTTGTCCACCCTCCCAGCCGTTCGCTGAGCAAAAGCAGACGATCCCTCACCTCTCTGGCACGAGAACGAACGTCGACCGCTATTGTCAGTCTTGCCTCTAAAACTGCCAGTCCGCCCAGTCCACCGCTTCGCAGCGTGGCTTCCTCTCGCAGCCTGTCCAACAAGCTCCGCCATTCTGCCCGCGCTGCTCGCCAAAGCGTGTCACAGGCAAACAGCCCTCCCTCTTCACAGACACCTCCTGTTTCGCTGCCATCACGCCGGCTCAGCGGAGTCATACCGGCGGCACGAGAGCCTGGCAAGAGACAGTCGGGGGGTTTGCCGATGGCGGATGACCATGGGAGTACGATTGAGCGTGGCCCTGGACGGATGCACCAGACGTCTTCCAAGGTGTTGCGAATGACGGACGATGACCGGCCCTTTACCCGAGACTTCAAAGACTTGTTTTCTACCTTGATGACCAGTTTGCCGTTTGGATCACACCGTGTACGTTTCAGCAGAGTGGACGAGACATTTCTTTCCGAGGAAGCCATATCAAATCTGAGTAACTTGAGGTTTACCCAATCGAATCGAATCCCAGACCCGGACAGTCCACAGCGATGGGTGGTGACTACGACGACAACCACCTTCTCGATGAATAAGGAAATGGCACGGACAATGTGCCAGCGCTTTGTCGATGCGAGGATGATTGAGTCGGCTGAGTCGAAAGGCCATGTCGCCTTCACGATGAAGGGCGGCGTGTGGAAGTTGACGGCCAAGGGCCTGGCGATTGTGCAGAGATTCTGCTCAAGGAATGGTATCGTGGCTCGGCAGATTGATCCCATGATTCGACGGGACCAGATGCAAATCGTGACATTGGAGCGGGATGCCGAAACGGACAAGCTCAATCACGACAAGGCAACTGTCGAGGTTATTTTCCGGCGATTTGTTGGCCAGGAGGGCCTCAATCTCAAGAGCACTCCATCCCTAGCTGATTCGGATTCTGTGTCGGAATATGCAAGTGGTCTCATTGGTGTCAAGATGGCCAAGGAGCGACGGGTGCTGGACAAGGTCGTGCACAACACATTCACGGGCAAGGCTGCGTCGGACTGGCTGCTTGATTGCACGACCACGATTGACCGGAACGAGACGTACGAGATTGCAGAGCTGTTTGTCAAGTGCCAGCTCATTACGCCCGTGATTGAGGATCGAGCCTACATACGGACTCATTCGTCCAGGACTTACTTCCAGCCAACTAAATTTGCAGTCTACACCATCACAGACAGGGGGCTGAGGTTGTGCCCGTGGAGCGAGCGACCTGCGAGCACATGCAGCGAGGAGAGTCGTGACAACGGCGAGAGGAGGAACCGCATGCCCAGGGACTCGAATGTTGCACGACTGCATGCAATCCTCGGTGATGCTGCTCTTAGACTGCTGTTCAAGGAATTCCTACGGGCATCGTTGTGCGAAGAGAACCTGCTCTTCTATCTCGACGTTCACGACTTCACGGCCAACTACAGAGCGCTGGAACGAAGTGGCAGCCTAGACAGGCCAGAGTCGCTTCGGGAAAGCCTAGCCGCCGCTTATGGGCTATACAACTCGTTCCTTGCCTCAGGCGCGCCCTCAGAGCTCAATCTCGATTTTGCCCTCCGCAGTCGGCTGGACAGCAGAATGATCAGAACGAACACTGAACATGAAGCAACACGTCGTAGCCTACAAGAGGTTGTTGAGCTCTTTGAACAGGCGCAGAACACGGTGTTCAAGCTGATGGCCAGTGTAAGTCATGCCTCTTCTCTCCATTCGTTTAGTGCTGCTGCGTCTAACCTTTCTTAGGACTCTGTGCCCAAGTTCCTTCGCCAACCTCAATACGCGGCAATTCTTCGAGACCACGAATTCGATGTTTCTGACGGGAGAGTCTTCTCTCCCGGGCCGGAATCGACTCTGAGTCGGTCGAATACAGGAAAAGGCCGAACATCGACCACGACCTCATGAGACCAAGTGGCTTTTCCCCACCTGTGTCGTTGCATTGCATCTCTCAATATTATTATTAATCAACCCTGCATATTAGCACACGACTCATTAGTACAAAATTGCATCTAGCATGAACTATAAAAAAGGGGCGGGGTTTCGGATCAAGCATGAGTTCAGTTTGTATTTGACTTTTGTCATTGCATAGCGAAGGAATGAATGATGAATTGGCACTGCAGAGATACATTATGAGGGTAGGGTTTCTGTGGATTTGCTATTGTTTTGTGCATATTTTGGCATGATACCCTGTGGAAGCACAACCAAAGCCAGGAGCTGGCAACGGGGGAAGAGGAGACGAGGCGAGGATGAGGTGAGGAGATGGCTGAGTACCTCATAGCCGACGGGTTAATAAACAGTTGCCCACAATACTCCATTACCAATACTTGGTTTGACAGTTGGCTTTTCTGCAAGGACATGTTGTCACCCTATAGGGTGCCTGGGGCGTATATGGAAAATGGGCCAAGAGTCCAAGACGGCTGGTTCGTCCAGCCTGTTGAGTGGGAAATTACAGTCTAGGCGAGGAATCGCGCCACGTTGACGGTCAGGTGGGTGATCTCGGCGCCCTCTACGATTACGACGGCGACCACGGCCAGAATGAGCGACCACGGCCAGAATGAGCAACCACGGCCAGAATGAGCAACCACGGCCAGAATGAGCAACCACGGCCAGAATGAGCAACCTGACTCGTATCATTGCAGTGAAAGACCGATTGTAGGTGGGTCTGTGACAGGATGCGTGGAATGGGACTAGAACATCCCAAGGGCCGAACCTAGACTCACCAGTTTGAAAAACAAGCCGATCGATCGGCTAGGGGAATGGTGGAACCATAATAACACAGTGTACCGTCCACTGTATGTGTATAACTTTTATACCCATCCCGAAGCATGCCAGGCCTGCAAGGGAGGCTTGTTCGATTTGCGTTGATGTTCCCAGGCCAGTAAGTCGTCACTGGCGTTCGGCTCGCTAATTAGGTGCATGGCCACGGGAATGTGTACGTAAGATGCCCGGCGAGCGCTCGCGTACCGTACCCGTTCCCCCCTTCTCAAGCAACATGGTGGGCCCACTAAGAACTGTAAGGTCGAAGGTCAGTCTCACATTGTGCCCACGCGCACGCCGACCACGCGGCGCGCTGCCCACGAGCTCGGTGAACCCACCCATCTAGTCTCCACGCCCGTTGCTGACAGCCAAAAAAGGCAAAAATAATGGCCCTGCAGTCTCGAAAGGGCATGGATGGGTCGGCTGCTGGATGGAAGGGCGGGCAAAATTGCCGTTGCCGTGTCTCATTCCTCAAACGGAGATGGCCGATACGGAAGCCTCCTGAGATTGTACACTCGCTCGTTTCATGTCTGCTTTTCCCCGTCGGCGCGAGCAAGTCCTGTTGGTTCGACGCGATTTGGTACATTCTCAGTCTTAGCGTGGACACAAGTCATTGCCACCGTTGAGTGTAAGTGGAGCATCCTCTCCTACTTTTTCTCTGTGTTTTTTTTTGAGTGCTGAACTGTGAAATCTCCTAGCTAGGTTGCATCCGCACTCTGTAATTGAGTTATTGTTGTTTAAGCCATGAGGCTTTGGAGCGCTATTCCCTTTGCAGATGCCAAGCCACGAACCTGCACAACATCGCCCCGCTTTTATCCACTTTTGGCCCGTGCCTGGTGTTGCGCACATGGTTCTAGTCGACCACCAGAATCACTTCTCCCAACCACCACCGTCCAATTGAGCGTATTGCCTGCAACTTATGACCGGCAATTCCACAATCCCACCATCCACAATCAAAGAAAAATGTGCCGATAGAAAGTGGCAACTCTCATCCTCCAAGCCGCCACGTGCCCCCCACCCCTCCCTCCCCCAACAATGGCGTCCCAGGATGCCCTGCAGCTCCTCCGCTCCTCCATCGCTGCAGCTCAGTCGCCCTTCCTCACCAAGACTGACGATGCCTCATCAGCCGAATCGGAACGCACCGACTCATGGGTCGAGGCCACCCACCTCTATTTCCCCCACCCAACACCGTTATGCTTGCCGCTAAGCACACCCACCCGCTTCGTATCGCAGCAGCCGGAAGAACGCCAGGTTGACCTGCGGAGCGCCTTCTTTGCCTGGACGCAGAAGGAAAAGACGGTACCGGAATACATTGCCAACGCGACCGAGCTAGACAAGCAGCTGCCAGAAGGACAAAAGATCCGCAATCTCGTCTTCGTCGAGCGACTCGATCTCCTCACCTGGCTCGAAGGCGCCACTGAAGACTCGGAATACATCACTCCGCTTCAGGGCGCGGGGGCAGATGCTGGAGCCAGTAAAGCAGTGCACGTTGCTGGTGCTGGCGTGCCTGTGGTCTCTAGCACCGGCGTGGGCGTAACCCAGCACTCGACAGGCGGCCGACCGGTCAAAGTCATTGACGCCCGGCTACAGGCAATCTACAATGGCGAGCGCAAGATGGGCGACCATAATTCGGTCTTGAGAGGAACCAAGCCGACCGACTTTAGCTACCTCAACACCAAATGCGCCGACATTTTCGGTATCCGCAAATCCTCTCACCACAAGTCTGGCTACGGTCGCTCGGGCGCCAACGGCCACCCTCTTCCCTCTCGCTCGGCCCCCTTGCCGAATAAGCCGGCTTCCAGCTCGGGGAATGCGAAGCGCTCCGACCCTATCATCCTGCTGTCACCATCAGCGTCGTCACTGATTCGCATGACAAACATTCGCTCCTTCCTCGAGGACGGCATCTTCGTTCCGGCAGACCACCCGGAGCTTGCTTCCAGCTTGGTATCCAACGTCCTGCACATCACACGTGCAATGCCCTCTCTATCGTCCAAACCCTTTCGTTTCATTATCGTCGATACCCCCGAGCAGTTCAAACCCGAGTACTGGAACCGCGTGGTTGCCGTCTTCACCACGGGCCAGAAATGGCAGTTCAGTCAGTACAAGTGGCAAGAACCGCGAGAGTTGTTCGGTAATGTGTTGGGTCTTTTTGTCGGTGAGAGGGGACAGCCTGTGCCAGCCGATGTCAAGGGTTGGGGCAGTGCAGTCAAGTGCTTTGCTGTTGAGAGGTGGAATGAGAGGAGCCACGGCGCCGGGGTCAATGGCGAGGTGAGGTCCAAGGAGCGGTGGAAGGACAGAGAGGTTGTGGAGGAAGTGTGGAGGGGCATTGAAGGTTATATGAAGAGCAAGGGAGAATGGCGACGATGATGTGAATGAAGAGCGAGGACGACTTCAACCAGGTCGCAGTCCACAACCACAATCAGAGCGCACGTCCGGGCATTTTACCCAGGATCGTCGCCGGACCTTGTCATGTCTTAGCTCCGCGGTCAAAGTGTCGCCAGCTGCCTGTCGACGGTCTGGGCCCGTTGATGGCAGAACGAGACTGTGTCTGCTTGATGGCAGAACGAGACTATGTTTGCTTGCACATGTGTTTGAGCAACACACGCAGATCGCCAGTCCCTTGCATATTGGACACCAAGTCGGAACAGACGTCGGTGTCTGGGCCCAGTGTCCAGTGAGACAGATCTATTGGGCGCAAGGGAAGAAGAGGCATGAGCGGCGTGCGACACACAGTACTGTGTACTATTCTTTATAGAAAGATAGTCACCGTTACAGTACGTTACAGGTCAATTACCAAGAATAATACGACTAGAGGTCTTGGCGCGCTGCCCTTTTCGACGGAATTTGCCGCGTTACAGAAATTCAGAAATTTTATAAAAAACCAAAAATGACTGTGAGCAGAAACGGGTGTATAGTCAACATTACACCCCCTTGAATCCACCTGAGCAAGATGGTTAAACGGAAACTCGCGGCACTGGAGAAAGTCGAGGCTGACTTGTCGAATCTGCAAAACAAGATCAAACGAGACCCCGGCTCGTACGAGAATGACTTTCAGCATCAGTACATGCAGTATGAAAACTTGCGCACCATCTTCCTGCAAGCACCGACGGCGACAGCGACAGCGACAGCGACAGCGACAGCGACGACAACAATAGGCTTGACGAGTGGGCATCATGATGAGCACGGCCTGGTCTCGTTCCGCGAACTGATCGAGTTTGTCGCGCACGTGGCCGACTGTTACCGCGAGCAGACGAGGGAGTTCCCGGCGCAGCTGATGCAGCTGATCTCGACGCACCATGCGACGCTGGAGCCGCAGCTGCGGGAGAAGATTGTGGGCAGCCTGGTGCTGCTGCGGCGGAAGGAGGTGATTGACTCGCTGACGGTGGTGCGCTGCTTCGTGCCGCTGCTGACGGCGACGCCCAGCAAGTCGCTGCGCGCGCTGCTCTTGCAGAAGATCCTGAGTGATCTGCGCTCGGCGAATGCCAAGGCGACGAATCACCCGCTCAACCGGGCCGTGCAGACGGATCTGCACAATCTGGTGGTGGAGGATCGCGCCTCGCCCAAGGCGCTGTGGGCCGTCAAGATCACGAGGGAGATGTGGAAGCGGCAGATATGGACCGATGCCAAGGCGGTGGAGATTATGAAGGAGTGTGCGTTGGCAGAGGACGACAAGGTTGTCGCCGGCGGAGTCCGCTTCTTTCTTGGTGGCGACAAGGAGCGGGAGGAGCTCGAGGACGAAGACTCGGACGAGGAGATTGACTTGGGCAAGGTGCGCCATGCAATCGGCGTCAACAAGAAGAACAAACGGGCTGAGCGGAAACTGGAAAAGGCCAAAGAGACGGTCAAGCGCAGGGAGAAGAAGAAGCGGCAAGCCCACCCTCTCAACTTCTCCGCTCTACACCTGCTCCACGACCCTCAGTCATTCGCCGACGCTCTGTTTTCCAGGCACCTGCAAAACGCCAAATCGAAGCTGAATCTGGAACAGAAGCTCCTCGTGCTACAACTCGTCTCCCGGCTGATCGGCCTGCACAAGCTGACCGTCATGAGCTTCTACTCCTACTTCCTCAAATATCTCACCCCTCGGCAGCCATCCGTCACCTCTTTCCTGGCATCTCTGGCCCAGGCCACCCATAATCTTGTGCCCCCGGACGTCATCGAGCCATTGGTGCAAAAGATTGCCAACGAGTTTGTCTCAGAGGCCTCGGCAGGTGAAGTTGCCGCAGCAGGCCTCAACGCCATTCGGGAGATATGTGTCAGACAGCCCCTGGCCATGAACGAAACTCTACTCCAAGACTTGGTCATGTACAAAAAGAGCAAAGACAAGGGTGTAATGATGGCGGCAAAGGGTTTGCTCGGTCTCTACAGGCAAGTAGGAGCCGACATGTTGAAGAAACGTGATCGTGGCAAGGACGCCGCTCTTGGACTTAGGTCAGGCGAGCTGAAGCAGCAACGATACGGCGAAGAGGCGGTGGGTGAAATCGAAGGCCTCGATCTCCTGGCCAAATGGAAGGAAGAGCAAGGCATTGGCAGCGACGACGAAGACGACCAAGATTGGGCTGCCTGGGAGGTAGAAGATGATGACAGTGATGATTCAGGCGGCTGGATCAACGTCGAGAGCGACGACGAAATTGAGATCAGCGACAGCGAAGATGAGAAGGTTAGCAAAAAGGCCAAGTTGGACGAGGAGAAACAAACCGGGGCGGAGAAGGAGGAAGACAACAACAAACCCAACTTGGCCACGACGCGCATCCTGACGCCAGCCGATCTGGCCAAACTCAACGAGCTGAAAACCACGGCGTCTGTTGCCTCGCTGCTGAAGACGCGCAAGTCTCATCACAATCCCCAGCAAACACACTCACAACGGCACGTCGACGATCCGCTAACGGCAGCTGAGATTGAAGGGCTGGCCGAACTTTCCAAGGGGAAAGCCACGAGAGCAGAGAAGATAGCGCTATTACAAGAACACAAGGACGAGAGAGAGGCGCACAAGTCGAGGGCAGGCCGCAAGAAGGAGAGGAAGATAGAGATGGGCAAGAGCACAACAAACAAGGAGAAGTCCAGGAAGAAGAACTTCCTCATGACACTGGGCAAGGCGAAGAGAAAGGGGAAGCGCAGTCTGGTTGAGCAGCAGAAGATCCTGAAGGCCGGGCTGAAGAAGAAGGGACGGAAATGACGTGGGTCGTTGCTGCTGAACAGGAGTTAAGCGACGTCACCGCCACCTTCACGTGCCGCTAGGCACTAGTCTCAAAGCTAAAATTGACTTTAGAGCCCCAGACACGGCTAGTTAGCTCCTCACCTTGCCACCTACGTCTACTTCAGCCGACCACCAGCCAGCCATGAAAAGCTGGGCGATTGTCAAAAGTACCCTCGTATAATCACCGGTGAAGCACTTTGGCCAGCCTTCCCCTCTACGATGGCAGACTGTCGTCACTCCTCCAATGAACCCCCCTGTCTGTTCGGTTTGTCCAAGTTTACCCCTGTACCAGTGACTTTGGTTCCAGTATAAAATAAACACGAGACTCAGCCTCACCATGCTGTCTCTCTCCCTTCCAATGTTCTTGCAATTAATAGCTTGGTGTGCTGCGTTTCCCTGAAGTTTGATAAGATATAACCTCGTCAGGCGCCCCCCGTTTACCTTCCTATTCCTCGCGTTTTCAAGAAAAAATACAAAAAAAATTACAAAAAGGAAAAATGACACAGGTCGGCGTACTAGGGTCTCTCAGATACACAGAGAGAGAGAATGGGTGGGCACTTGGGTTTGGGTACAATCTGGCCGCGTACGAGGCTCTGTCAACCGCGGAGCCGACTGATAAGGAGGAACAGTACGACAAGCGCCGGTCCCTCACCCTGAATGATATGAACCATGCACTCAGCACCAGAAAATACGAGTACAGAGTGCCAATGGTTCCCTACGGCAATGACGAAAGCTTCTATGTTGTACAAGAGGTGTTTGAAGAGTTTGGGAAACAGCATCTCGCACCCCAGCTGCCGTTCGTCTTGATCGGAAATGCGTTTTATTATCTCAGCCTGCGCAACATGTCCCCGGCCCTTACAGGCGATTCAATCCTCAGGTTGGCCTATGATCGGCTCGACAGTCTGCTATGGCGCTGTGAGGACACAAAAGTGCAGGTCGACGCGCTCTTTGTGCGTCTGTCGGCCTGTGCTGGTCTCCCGGATGTTCGGCGCCTGCTTCGCAGCTTATACACCCACATGACCATTCTTATGGTCTTGGCGGATCCAGCTGACGAAGGCCGTCTTCGGCTGCTGCGCGAGGAAAAGGCGCTCAAGGAGGCCTTGCAGTCTGCAACCAACACCGAAAGCTTCCGCTTTGTGACTCTGCCCAGCTGTCGCCCCAGAGACCTTGCTTCGGGCATTCGCCGCAATCGACCCACCTTTATTCACTTCAGCGGACACAGCTCAAGGAGGGGAATGTTTTTTGAGGACGATGTGGGCAAGAGTGTCATGATTGAGCCTACCAAACTGGCCCCTCTTCTTGCACTGGCCGCAGAGGATGGACTGAAAGGCGTGGTGATGAATGCTTGTCATACCAAGGACCAGGCCACTGTTATTGCCGCCGAGGTTGGACACGTCATTGCCATGGACGGATCGCTGGGCGACACCCAGGCCATTGATTTTTCCAGCCAGTTCTATGCCGCCATTGGCGACGGGGATGAGTTTCAAAAGGCCTTTGCTTGGGCACTGGCGGGATGTGGCTTGAGTTCCAGCACGGGGCCACTGAAGCCTGTTTTGATCAGGTCACCTCTCATGTTAGTCTTTTTCATTCCTGTTCTCTTCACCAGCTTTGTGTTTGTTACTGACTTTGCCCGTGACAGGATGGGTGCGCGGCGATTGAAACTGCTGTCCAAGGAAGGCCTGACCGATCCGGCGGGAGAAGACAGCAAGACAGGCGCAGCAGCAGCACCACCACCACCACCACCAGACTCAGGCGTGATGCCGACATCCTCGACAAAGGAAGCCGACCAGGTGGCCGTTGCACCTCCAGACATGGAGTTTATCACTTCGACCGGCCTGAACTCACCAACCGCGCTGGCTCACACCAACAGCCAGGGTGGGTACCCTGACCAGGATGAGGATGAGGAGGAAGAACAACTCGCCCGCCAGCCAAGCGGCTTTGGCGAGAGTGACGAGATCGACGAGCAGAACATGCTCATCCAGGAGGCCCTCCTGCGCCAGATGTTTGCCTCCACCATCTTCGGCTCCACCCCGAAGGCGAGTGCGAGTGCGAGTGCAAATGGCAATGGCAATGGCAATGGCAATGCAAATGGCAGTGAAAGCCCCGCTTTCTCTTCTGCCTTTACCCGCCTGTCCAAGATCCTCCAGGCCCAGAGCAGCGCGGCCGCACCGGCGGCAGGGATGGGCGTGGATATGGGCGTGGGGGGAGTGGGAATGGGGGTAGGAATGGGAATGGGAATGGGCATGGGCGGAGGAGTCGGTGTCGGTGTCGGTGCAGCAGCAGGCAAGAAACCTGTGCCGCGAGTGCCGCCAAAGAGGGTTGGCCTCGGTGGTAGTGCTGCTGGTGCTGGTGCTGGTGCTGGTCTTGGTATGGGTGTTGGAGTCAAGACCACCGCGCCCGCCGCGACCTACGACCTGCCCAGCTTGAGCTCCCTCTCCATGTCTTCGACCATGCCTTCGGACACTACTGGTAGTGCCAGCACTAATGGCCGCCAGATGGAGATGGAGGGATGAGATTTTGTTTTTGTCTTCTCCATGTTACTACTGCCACTAGATACGAGAGCGAAGTTGTCAAGGCCACTGAAGGGTATCTATATTATGATTGACGGGTTAATGTGACATTGTCTACCGACTCCTTTTTTCTTTTCTCTCTCTCTCTCTCTCGGTCAAGTCATATTCACTCAGATGATACAATAGTTTCTCCAAGGTATACGCAGATGCTGCCGCCGCTCCTTGTTCAATTTTTCCTCTTATCAGCTTGTCTGGACTTTGCAACGTCGCCATTACTACTACTACTACCACCACCAGTAGTCAAGGCTGTAGGCTCACGCTTGTTCTTGTTCTTCTTGTTGGTAGAATCAACAAGAAGAGAACTGGTAGTAGTAGTAGTAGTACTACTACTACTACTCGCAGCAAGCAGGGCAATATCAGCATGCTGCTCGACGTGGACGCCGCGAATGATAGCGTGGCTGACACCTTCCAAGCCGGCGACAAAGACGCCGATGAGGCTGGCGATGACAAAGTGGCTGATGGTGGTGCCAATGTCGAGCCAGCTGCCCTCGTCCTTGACCATCCAGAAGAAGTTGAGGGTCATGACGTCGCTGATGGCCATGACGACCATGAAGAGCGCGCTGCTCTGCAGGCCCAGGCGCCGGTTGAGGATGCCGAGCGCGGCCGAGATGAGGGCAAAGGGGACCATGATTTTGAACAGCAGCAGCGCGCCCTGCGAAAAGGGGTCGAAGATCGGGATCAGCCGGTATACCGCGTCGAGCGAGAAGGTGGATATCGATGCGATGTTGCCGGTGGAGAAGAAGGCCGATTGGAGGAGGAAGAGGAAGAAGAGCGAGGTGCGCAGGTCGGGGAGGGCGAGGGTGCGGTAGCGGGGGGGATGGTTGGCGGGGCCGGTTGCCTTTGAGGAGGTGGAGGAGGAGGAGGAGGAGGAGAGGCTGCCGTTCAGACTGGTGGTTGAGAGGGATTTGGTGGGGGTGTAGAGGCGGGTGTGGTGGCGGTAGATGGCCTGCTCGAGGCGGATCCAGGTGAGGAGAGTGGTGGAGAAGGCAAAGTAGAAGAGGCCTTCGTAGGAGATGGTGAGGATGATGAAGGACGGTGAGAAGGCGAGGAAGATGACGACCAGGCGGTGCAGGTAGTGGCTGTTGGGGGCTAGGCGGTGGAGGAACGGCAGGACGAGGGAAGAGACGAGGGCGAGCCAGCCGACAACCTGGTTGCCGAGCGGAAGGCCCTCTTTGGCCTGCAGGGAGGCGACGCTGGAGCGGGTGACAATGATGGTGAGCACGATCACACCGATCTGGAGGCCGACCAGCGTGCGGGAGAGGGGCGATGATGGGGAGGCAGACTGGCCGGCGCGCGAGCGGGCGAGGATGTCGTGCTCGAACAGGAGGAAGACGAGTCCGGCGCCAAGCATGAGGAGACCGCCGAGCGAGATTGTGTTGGAATTCTCGACCTTGACCACGGGGAGGAGAGTGAAGGTGCTCAGGACCAGACAGCCTGCTGCCCAGGCGAGGGCGGTCGAGGAGTTGTTCTTGATGAAGTCTGAGCCGTAGAAATTGGGCCAGAAGGCGGCCAAGCCATAGCAGAGCGTGAAGATGACGCGATGGAAATAGGATTGCACGAGAGCCTCGAGCACAGCCAGGTAGATAAGAGCTTGCAGGGCAAAGGAGACGTAGCCGGAAGGGCCGTCGATGTCGTTGAACAAGAGTTTGGCGGCGGCAACGAATCCGCGCCGACGAGCAAAGACCTCTTCCCAGAAGAAGAGCGGGAAGAAGGCATATGCATAGTATGTCAGGCGCGACTTCTCCACCACAAAGGATGCGTAGAGAGCGACAAGAATGGAGGAGAAGAGGACGGAGGAGGCGAGGGTACGGTTGGCAGCGGTGGTGCCGTGCAGGACGTGCAGGTCAAGCACCGTCGTGAACGCGTAGGCGATCCAGCCCAGGTAGCCGATGGTGATGAGCACGCGCAGGAAGAGCCAGTCGTATGTCTGCAGGTAGCGCAGCCCCTGGAGGCCGTCCTTGAGCAGGTGCTGGGAGAGCCCAATGGCGGTGCTGTGGTCGCCCTGGCCTATCGCCTGCTCGATCTCAGCCATGCGGTCGGCAACTGAACCGTTGGCGGCGGCGAAGCGGGAGTATGGACGGAATCGCAGGGCGTTGGCCTGCTTCTGCGCCTCCTTGACCTTGTAAATCTCCAGAACCTGCTGGGCATTGGCCAGGGCAGCAGCCGCCTTGTCCTGCTCGGATGCGGCCAGGTAGGAGAGCGGCAGCTCGCCAACCGAGTTGACGGGGAACTCAATGCCGGCCAGGTAGGCCATGAGGGCGGCAACATCGGCCTGCGCAACATCGTGGCGCTGGACGTGGTCGAGGCCCCAGTCGTGCGAAAAGCCGTCCTCATGGCCGGGCGCGTGGCCAGAGTCAAACTTCTTGGGCAGCGCAACGCCGGCGCCCCAGACAATCAGCGGCGTGCGCGTGTTGTCTGGGTTGCCGTCGCCGTGGCTGCCCCAGTCGCTCATGCCGTGGTCGGCGGTGAAGACGTACGCGGTCGCATTGTCGCCGTAGAAGCCGTCAACCAGGCGCGTGATCTCAGCAACGCCGCGGTCAACCACCTTGATGTTGTGCAGGTACTCCTTCGAGTAGGGCCGGTACGAGTGTCCGGTGGTATCGAGGCCGAGCAGGTGCAGGAAGAAGACATTCTGGTCCTGGCGCAGGGCAGCTGCGAGGGAGGCATTGGCCGCAGCGTCGTGGAACAGCGCCTTGACACGATCAAAGACCCATTCGTCCAGTGCCGTCGCGTCCTTGCTGAAGTCCTCAAACTCGGCCCCGTACTGGTCGGCGTCGACCCGGCCTGGCACCGCGCCGTGCTTGAACATGGGCAGAATGTCGGGGCTGCCCCAGCTCCACGTGTGGCGACTGCGGTTGAACACGCTGTCGAACTCGACCGGGTTCTCCGTCCAGCCAGTGGCCACGGCCGACACGTCCTCGTAGAGACCGGCAATCAGCGCGACATGGCCAGGTCGCGACTCGGTCGGCACACGTGTGTGCGAGACGCCAAAGGTGCCATGGTCGAGCACGCGCGAGCGAAGAAAGGGCGCCAGTGGCCGCGGCTTGTTGTCCTCGCTTTCTGGCGTGTCCGGGTCTGGGAAGGCCTGGAAGGCCTTGTCGGCGCGCAGCCCGTCGCCCACAAACAGCACCAGGCGCTTGGCCGGGGTTGGCTCATGCCGCGCGGGGCGGTACGCCTGCATACCATGGACAATGGGGCTGACAAAGTAAATGTCGAAAATGGAATAGATGTAGACCAGGTGAAAGACGACGGCCAAAGCCAGGAAGCCGCCGCGTCCGAGTCGGGCCATGGCTGAAGGAGTAAGCAGTAGGTGCTGCTGCTAAAAGGAGTGACTGTGGTCAGAAGCAACAGCCTCGTCGCCGTACCCGCCGTAGTAGCTGGACCCTCTTCAGTGTCTGTTGCTTGCTGTCCCGCTCTCTGCCCCAATCTGCGACCCTCTTCAGTGTCTGTTGCTTGCTGTCCCGCTGTCTGCCCCAATCTATGGCCATCCCTTTTGGTCTTGGTTGTGGTGTTGTAGACTGGCCGCTGAAAGTGGCAGGTTTGCCGAGACACGCACCCCCTTTATTGACCCGTCTCTGATGCACGTGCCCTGGCCAATGGCGGTGCACTGCTCGGCGACAGCGTGCCTGATCTCATTTCCCTCCTCGATCCTAGCATGAAGATGGAGAGAGCAGGTCTTTTCCCTCTTCCTAGCATGAAGATGGAGAGAGCAGGTCTTTTCCCTCTTCGATCCTAGCATAAAGATCTAATCCAACGTTCTTCCTCCACCAGATAGTTCAGCCAGAACTTCAGTCCCTCAATCCCCTCTTCTCGACACAGCGCCCCCCTTTCCTCTGCCATCTCCAGTTCCTCACTGGCAACTCCAACACTCCACCCAAACCGCGACGCCGCCTCTTGCACCGTCACCCCGCGCCCAAACGACGCCCAGTCCCAGGCCGGCAGTGTCTCGGCCTCCTCCTTCGGCGGCCTTTCTTGTAGCCCACGTAGCCAGCTGGTCAGCTGACTGATCGACTTCTCATCGGTCCAGTCCGAGGCCTGCACTACAAGCAGCCCGCTTCGGAAGGCCCGCAGGCGCAGCGGCAGCCCGAGACGCGCCCATGCCTCAGCCGCCAGGTGGAAGTCTGTTGGGCTGATGAGCTCAACCCCATTGCGTGCTCGGTTAACCATGGCCCAGAGGTCAATAAGCCCAACAATGCCCCCGTTTGCGCGGAGTATGCCCTTCTTCTCCTCCGTCACGTACTCGGCCAAGTTGCGCGACAGCTCATTGATATACAGCGTGTTCGACCCGTCGCCAACTCGGTCTTTGGTCGCCATCATGCTCAGCGCTGTGACGCCCTCCGACAGCGCGTCGCTCCTGTCTTGGCCAGACTCAGCCGCAAAGCGTTCTGCCAGCGCCACAATGTCCTTGGCCGATGCCATCAAGGCCTCCAAATCTTCGAAAGCTCTCCCCAGCACTGCTTGGTCATTGCGACGAGCCAGTAGCCCGCGCTTTTCAAGACCGGCAATCCCCACCGCTGTCGACTGTGCCTTTTTGGTGGGTGCTGCCCCTTCGCTCCCTGAGCCGCTCTCCTCCGTCGCAGCAGGCGGTATGGGCGGAGCATCGTGCACCAGCCACTTGCGCTGGATCATCGCATTCTTCAGCTTTTCGTAAAAGGCCTTGTCTCCTCCGCTGCGGAAGGAGAATTTCATGCTTGCACTGGGCGCATTGTCGTCCAGCTCAAGCCGCGCGATCTCTGGCCCTGGAGAGACAGCTCGCTGTAGCTCGCCGACTGCGTTTTCGACGCGTTTGTCATATACAGGGAGTGGTGCTCCACATATCTCGCACATCCTCATCGATCGATGGTTGCCGAACGTGCAGCGAGGGCAGGAGATGCCGTTGCTTGTCTGACTCCCGTTGTTGGGCGGTCCTGCATCGTGTGCTGGTGGCACAGGCTTTGAGGTCACTGGGCGCCGCGTATCGGCGGCAATCGCAGCCTTTAACAGGTGAGAAAACTCGGGTTTGATACCACAAGTTAGACAGGGAGGCAGTGGAAAGGACTGGTTGGCCATGGTCGCATCGAAATTCGACGGCACCGGGTTGGAAAAGGAGCAGATAGT
Source organism: Chaetothyriales sp. CBS 134920 (assembly GCA_003693665.1). Taxonomy (NCBI): domain Eukaryota; kingdom Fungi; phylum Ascomycota; class Eurotiomycetes; order Chaetothyriales; family Domatiomycetaceae; genus Domatiomyces; species Domatiomyces catenatus. The sequence continues at coordinate 81,195 of QQSL01000040.1, forward strand.
ACACACCCACGCCCCTTTGTCTATCTGCGGTGACGACGTTCGAACTGGTCCGCCTTTGAAGGGGCTGGGCACTCTCGACGCTGGCGAAGAGGCTGAGTAGCTCGAGCTGGCGGAGACGGCCGCGACGCTGCCATGCTGTCCAAGTGAGCCGAAGCCGCGCTTCAGCACCTTTGGCTGCAGCGTCACCTTGGCCGACGACCGCAGGAAGCCAGCCTGGTACTCATGTTGCTCGACATCCTTGAGCTCGACAGACAGTGAATTGTTTCGGGCGTCAAGGTCGTCCACGTAGCAAGCTCGGTGAGAGGTCAGATAGACATGGCCTTTCTGACATGTCGCAATCTTGTACTTCCCTTCATACAAACCAACATTATCTTGAACAAACAGCAAGTCCTCGCCAGGCAGCAGAACAGGACGAGAGCCAGCAGTCAGATCTGGCTTGGTGAAAAACATCGGATACTGGCATCTTCCCTGACAAAGAAGCTCGCCCAGAACCAGAGATCAAACCAACCATTACAGCCGCACTAGCAGAAGGGCACCATTGCAGCCAAACTCGTCCGCAATCGATATCTTCTTCCTGGCCAAGAAGTGCTGGGTCGACAGCAACAATATTGAGCTAAACCGGCTTGGGCTTAGCGGCTCAAGTCGACTCCGGGCTCGGACGGCCCAACTTCGGCCTATACCCTTCTACATAGAACAGTCAAGGTGAAGAGTCTACATAGAACAGTCAAGGTGAAGAGTCTAGTCTAGATAGAACAGTCAAGGTGAAGAGTCTACTGCAAATTGAGGAAGAATATACACATACATCATCATCCTGGACGGTCTGCTTGCAGCATCTTGAGCGCAGCCTATCAATATGGATCCAGGGTCATGAGGAAAACGAACCTTTCGAATCTTCGGCAAGGGGTCATATCTGGAGTAACTGTAGAATGTCACAGAGTTCAGCGTTCCCATTCACTTGAAAAGCCACACACCGAGACAAACAGAGGTAAAGTTTCGCAACCTTGGCACATGCCAAGACTTGCACATTATTGATTATTTTGTCATGCTAGCAATTGGCCAAGGTTTGGTTTTACCTTGTTTAGCATAGCCTCATTAAAGACAGCAAGAGACCATCATCCTTTCCGAGGCTGTTTGGAGTTGGATAGCCAATGGCCAACCACAATGCCATAATGCAACTCCACTCAGTCCAAACTCCAATTGGATTATGGGAGTTCTTAGTCGAATTTTTCATTGCCTTTATTGGGTGCAATAGGGCGGCAAGAACACTAAGAAGGGTTACCTTGCTAGCGTATAAATAGAGTAATTATGAAATCGGAGCTCGCTTTGGGCTTAGCGGCTACCCTTCGCACTCGACACACTTCACCTGACCTAATTTCTTCTCTTTCTCCCTCACCTCTTCATCACACTTCCCATCTGAACGGTCATCAAGACAGACGCAGCTATTCTTCTGACCGCCGTCTTTTGGCCGCGTCAATTTTGAAGCTCTTCCCGCCAGGCTTCGATGATGTATTTTGCGGTCCCCAGCGCGGCGCCTGCGTGGCCCGCCACTGCAGCCGCCTATCTTCCTCCTAACCCTGCACCCTCTGCTTACATTCCCGTCCCTGCACGTCATACTTTCTCTTCTCATGCTCCTTTACTGCCGCCTCCAACTTATCTCCCGCCGCCGCTAAACTCACAATCTCGGCTACCTGTTCAGGCGCCACCGCCTCCGCCTCCGCCGCCTCCCGGAGTCCACCAGGGTGCATGCCCAACGCCGACTGCATCCTCCGGCACCAAGACACAGTTCAATGATGCCGTCCGCGCCTATGTCGGCCGCACCTTTGCTGCTGAGAACAATGTCGAAGGCATCAGCCGTCAAGAGCTTGAGATCAAGCTGAAAGAAATCATCACAGACGCCGCTACCATGAATCGCTTAGAAACCAACGACTGGGCCTCGCACCCTCTACCCCAGCAGCTCATTCTAGAGCACCGTAAAACTGTCGCTATGGATCCTCCTCTCTCTTATCTTCCACCTGTCTCTGTTTCAATCCCTGCAAATTCTTCTGTTAGGCCGCCTGTGGGGAGCTCATTGCGAAAACGCAAATCATTCGAGATAGCCGATGTCCAGGACGACGTGGTACCTCCATGGAGAAGCGGCGGCAACAAAAATGGATCCATGGCCGCCCGCGTCTCCTCTCCCCCCTCGGACAAGCGCTGGAAAGGCGATGATGGGCATCCATTCATCAGTAAGTCGTATGCCAATCTGGAGCAACGCAAGAAACGGTTCGAGGACAGCCGGTCCGGATCGCACTCCCCCAGCACGTCTCAGATGCTACGTGGCCCAAGCCCGGACTCGATGCCTGTTGGCCCTGTGGTTGGTCGCTGCCAAAAGCTGGAAAAGAACTATTTCCGGCTGACAGCACCACCAAATCCAGCGGATGTCCGACCACTTGAAGTCCTCAAGAAGACACTGGAATTGCTCAAGAAGAAATGGCGTCGTGACGAGAACTACACTTACATTTGTGACCAACTGAAATCGCTTCGGCAAGACCTGACGGTGCAGCACATCAAGAACGAATTCAGCACGACCGTGTACGAGACGCATGCCCGGATCGCTTTGGAGAAGGGTGACCTGGGTGAGTACAATCAGTGCCAGACGCAGCTAAAGTCTCTGTACGAGCAGAAGCTTGGAGGTCACCCGGTCGAGTTCAAGGCTTACCGCATCTTGTACTTGATTCACACGCGCAACAGGACCGATATGAATGACGTACTCTCCGAACTAACCCCAGCAGACAAGAAAGAGCCAGCCATCAAGCACGCGCTCGACGTGCGCTCGGCTCTGGCCCTCGGCAACTACCACAAGTTTTTCAAGCTCTACCTGGCTGTGCCGGGCATGGGTGCCTACTTGATGGACATGTTTGTCGAACGTGAGCGCTTGGCCGCACTGTCGGCCATTTGTAAATCGTGAGTACTTCGGACTGCGGTAGACATGGACACTGGTGGCTAACCAAAGGGTGCGCAGATACAAGCCGGACGTAAAGTTGCGATTCGTCACTGAAGAGCTCGGCTTTGAGAACGACGAGGAAGCCGCCCAGTTCATCCTCGACCACGCTGGCGAGGGCTCGGCCCAACTCCTGCAGGAGAAGGACGGCACCGTGTGCCTGCTGACTGGCAAAGTCGGGCAGGTATTCGAGGCCGCGCGCGCCGCCGCTTTTGGCCAGGTCGATATCAAGGGACAGATATAGGTGGATCGGCCGCGTTTTGACTTTGCTTTCTTGGTACCCCTCTGCATGCGAGTTTGCCGCTTTGGTCGATGATTGAATGTCCAACGGCTGCGTTCACAAATGAGCTCGAGAGTGGCAGGCATTCCATAGCAGTGGAGTGGAGCTTGAAAATAGAAGTCTTTTGTGTGGAATCTCTCTGTTTGCTTCGTCCTGATGCTCTCAGAGATTGAGCCAGCCATCCAGCTCGATGTTTTGCGGCTTTAGACTCATGCAATGTCAGCAGTCAGTAGCTGCCAAGCGCCTTGTCCGTGCAGACTAATTACATAGCAATGACTGCACTGACATGTCTTTATTACGTGGTTGCCTAATTTTCCATCTTTGTCCCGCCCCGCCGCCACTAACTTAGCCTCTGTCGTTTAACTGCCAGAGCCCCACCCCAGGCCCCAAACAAGCACACACACTCTCAGCAGGTGCAGGCAGTGGCAGGCAAGATTAGCAAGGCAGTAGCAGGCAATAATAACAGGCAATAAGCTGCCAGCTGTGGTTGCTGTTTGCTGTGTGTGTGTTGCGCCTGCCTTGTTCTTTGTGTGTGTTGTGCCTGCCTTGTTCTTTCTCTCCTTTGCCCTTGCCCCTCTCACCCCAAATTAATTGATCATCTTGTCTCAAGTAGATGCCAGCGCCGCTATGAAGGTATGGAAGCGCCCTGGCCATGAAGAGGCCGCTGCTGCAGGCTGCACGCAGTGCTGCCTCTCCTTGTCTGCACACTAACGCACCTCTTATTCTTATTGCAGGCAATTCGCAGGTCCCTAAAGAACGACAAAGACCAACAATACAAGGCTGCGCCGCACCTGTCTCTGACTGCCAAGAGCGCCATCGCCATTGTGCCGCCGAAGAAGGTTATTCGGGCACTGTACGACTACCAGCCGCACGAGGCCAGCAGCCAGCAGCTAGCCTTCCACAAGGGCGACTTCTTCCATGTCATCAGCCGAGAAGACGACTCAGAGTGGTACGAAGCCTGCAATCCGCTAGTGCCGAGCGCCCGCGGCCTGGTGCCCGTCGCCTACTTCGAGGTCATCGGCAAGCAGCAGCGCCAGAGCGGCCAGTCGGTCTCGTCCAACGACCGCACCGACCACGATTCCGGCTTCTCGGAGAACGGTGCGACCACGGTCAACCCCCACCTGCGCTCGTCCTCCAACACCACCGCCGCCGCCGCCGCCTCCGCTATGAGCACGCCCAGCAAGCATGCCGGCGCCATGGTCTACGGCGTGGTCCAGTACGATTTCAATGCTGAGCGAGAAGACGAGCTCGAGGCCAAGGCTGGCGAGGCCATCATCGTTGTGGCCCAGTCCAACCCCGAGTGGTTTGTGGCCAAGCCGATCGGCCGCCTGGGTGGGCCGGGCCTGATACCGGTGTCGTTTGTCGACATCAAGGATACGCTGACCATGCAGTCGGTTGCCGACCCGCTGGAAGCCGTTCGTAAAGCAGGCGTGCCGCGAGTCGAAGAATGGAAACGCTTTGCGGCCGAGTACAAGAACAGTAGTATTAGCCTGGGCAAGTTTGACAATGGCGTAGGCCAGGTGACAGAAGGCATGGGCCGGATGAGTGTGCAGCAACTGCACCAACTACAGCAGCAGCAGCAGCAGCAAGGCCGTAAGAGTCAATCTGTGAGTACCTCCCTCTTTGACCCGTCTTGCTGGGCTCCCGCTGACACAAGCACGCTCAACAGACCCAGTCTATGCAAGCAGCCCAGCAGGCAGTCAACAGCCTTCCTCTAGCTCCCATATCGGCCTCGGTGCCGCGATACTGCTTCGACAACGACACGTACTGGTACATTATTGAGTGTCAGATGGAGGATGGTCGGTACTGGGAACTGTCGCGGTACTATGCCGACTTCTACGACTTCCAGATCGCCCTCATCGAGAGCTTTCCTAAGGAGGCCGGCGCTATCGAAGGCATCCCTAGGACGTTGCCCTTCATGCCTGGGCCAGTGCAACATGTCACAGATGCCATCTCGAATGGCCGGCGGCAGAACCTGGACGAGTACATCAAGGGCATAATTGCCATGCCGCCTCACATCTCCAAATCGATGCTGGTGCGCAATCTATTCAAGCCGAGGCCGAATCAAGACTTTGAGATGGACCCTAATGCCATGCACGAAGACTACCGGCTCTCGGGTGCGTCGCAGCAGTCGGTGCAACGCCTGCAGTCCCCATACAATCATCCACCAGGCATGCGGGCGTCCCACCAACGACAGCAGGCCTCCATCCCTGGTGGTGCATACGGCAACGGCTATGTAGAGCCGATGCTGCAGTCTCAATCCAGTAACTTGACGCAGACCTCGCGCTCGTCCAAAGTGAGCAATGGCAATGGCGCTGCAAGCGCACCAACCCCAGGCACAGGCACAGGCGTCGGTGGTGTGCTGAAGATCAAGGTTTTTTTCCAGGAAGAAATCATCGCTTTGCGTGTGCCGAGTAACGTGGCCTTCCGAGTACTGAAGGAACGACTGGTGGAGCGGCTCAAGGTCAGGGAGGACATTGTGATCCAATACAAGGATGAGCCGACCAATGCCTATGTTGATCTGGACAACGACGACAGCCTGGATGTGGCACTGCAGCGCAATCCGAAGCTGACGCTTTTCGTCAACTACGCTGGCGCCTGAGTCGACGGGCTGGCTGGCCATATGGATGTGAAAGAATCAAAAGCATGAAAAGATTACGAGCAAGCCAAGTTATGCCACACCTATGCGACGAGCAATGAATCTATGAAGCGGCTGATCTGATGGGGGTGATGGTGGATTGGTTGGCCAGGACTCTGGAGCAGGATCTTCACACTCTTGTCGTGGTCATGTACATTCCCAGCATAGCCCTGTTACATTGTTCTTTCTGTTCTGCTCTTCTTTCTGTTCTTCTGCTCTTCTTTCTGTTCTTCTGCTCTTCTTTCTGTTCTTCTGCTCTTCTTTCTGTTCTGCTCTTCTTTCTGTTCTGCTCTTCTTTCTGTTCTTCTGCTCTTCTGTCCTTTTCTGTCCTCTTCTGTCCTTCTGCTCTTCTGCCCTGCTCCTTCCAAGTTATTTTGCCAAGTGTAAATAAGCAACCAATGACGCGCGCTCCGATTCCGCCCTGATCCACTCGTGACCCATTCAATAATTCAATATGGCTACTTCAAGGAAAGAACGAGTCCGACCCTTTTAGCTGCTCGGGTCGACAACACCTGCTACGGACGGCCATGGAAGCCGCAGCACGCCGATACATTTCCACGCTGCTGCATCGCCCTCTCGCGGCCACCAGCGGCAGCGGCAGGGCGAAAGCAACCTCACAACAACCACGACCACGGCTACTATGTTCAAGCTGTGGGCGCAGGGTTCAAGACAGCAGGAACAGCTCGACAAGGCAAGCGCAAACCAACAGCCACCGGCAACTGCCCCGCCAACATCCCTCTCACCTTCCTCCACCCGTTCGCCGCACCCTGTACAGAGCCTATGCCACCGTCCAGCATGCTACCGAGGCACTGTCGCCGCTCGAGGAGTACGACGAGCGAGTGCACTCGCGCAAACTTCGCGACGACGAGCACCAGCGAAGTAAGTTTTCTATCGCTTGCTGCTGCTGCTGCTGTTCCTCCTCCTCCTCCTCCTCCTCCTCCTCATGGCCTGCTCCCGCAGCTTACTAATGCATCTCTCCAGTGATTGTTGCCCACCTCAACGACCTGCATGACCTGCTCAAGGACTATAACCCCCCCAAAGTCGTCCGCCCCGATGCAGTCGAGGTCGAACCCAAGCCGAAGTCTCTCTTTAGCGCGCTGTTCGGCGGCTCCAAGGAGCCCAAGAACGAAGCGAAGTCGGAAACAGTGCCCAACATGCCCAAGGGCCTCTACATGTATGGCGATGTCGGGTCTGGCAAGACGATGCTGATGGACCTCTTCTACGATACCCTGCCGCCCAACGTCACCTCCAAGACGCGCATCCATTTCCACAACTTTATGCAGGATGTGCACAAGCGGCTGCACAAGCTGCGCATGCAGCACGGCAACGATATTGATGTCGTGCCCTTTGCCGCCGCAGACATTGCCGAGAACGCCCACGTGCTATGCTTTGACGAGTTCCAGGTGGTGGACGTGGCTGATGCCATGATCCTGCGCCGCCTGATCGCATCTCTGATGTCGCATGGCGTCGTACTCGTCACCACCTCGAATCGACATCCAGACGAGCTATATAAGAACGGTATCCAACGGCAGTCTTTCATTCCCTGCATTGACCTGCTAAAGAGTTCTCTACGCGTGATCAACCTCGACTCGGAGACAGACTACCGTAAGCTGCCGCGGCCGCCATCTGGGGTCTACCACCACCCTCTGGACGCAGCTGCAAAGGCACACGCTGACAAGTGGTTCAACTTCCTCGGCGATGCCAAACGCGACCCTCCGCATCCAGCCAAGCTGACCGTCTGGGGCAGAGATGTGGAGATCCCGCTGGTGTCGGGCAAGGCCGCACGCTTCACCTTCCACCAGCTCATTGGCCGTGCGACGGGTGCGGCCGACTACATTGAGATGGCTCGAACGTACGATGCCTTTATCGTGACTGACATCCCGGGGATGACGCACCGCGACCGCGACTGGGCACGGCGCTTCATCACCTTTCTTGACGCTGTCTATGACAGCCAGGCCAAGCTTGTGCTTACCACAGCCGTTCCCCTTTCACAGCTGTTTATCAGCAAGACCGAGCTGGACCAGGCCTTGGACCAGACAGGCAAGGACAAGGCACAGCAAACAACAGGGGAGGAGCATCAGGATGTTTCGGACCAGATGCGCGCGCTCATGGACGACCTGGGGATGAACATGGCCATGTTGAAGCAGAGCAACATGTTCTCTGGCGACGAGGAGCGCTTTGCTTTTGCCCGCGCCCTGAGCCGGTTGAGCGAGATGGGCAGCCGTGAGTGGGTGGAGCGGGGGCTGCCCGCAGCCAAGAAGGCCGCCCTGTCCGCGGGCGACGAGGAGCCTAGGCCGACGAGTTCGCTGAGAGACGATCCCTTGTAACAGAGATGAGTGCAGATGCTGATACAGTACGGACGTAATTGGGCGAGTAAAATTCACGTTTATGCCAAGCTCCTCGTATTTTTCGTGTCTGCTAGTATCCACGTATTCAAACTAGTGGTAAACCTTGAACAGGAACTGCCGAGAGCTTATCAACGGCCAAGTTCCCGGTAAGGCAGGAGCGACCCGCGCCCACCAATCCGCAGGCGGTCCAGGGGCCGCCCAGGGTCACATCCACCGGTGCTATCAGTGCCTATCAACGCCTATGGATCCTCTCCACACTCTCTCCCTCTTCTGATTGTCTTCACCTGCAACGTGACTGGATAGTCCGTCCTTATCAATTGCCATGTGGTTGGGGTACAGAGACCCCGGCTTGACCAGCAAGATAAAAGGTAAATCGGCTGATAACAGACGGATTCGACACTATGGTGCTAGGTACAGTAGCATCGCCTGTCATCGCCGTCGTGATGAATCTCAGCATCTCATTAACTTGTTATTAACTGACTGCAGTGCCTGCTTTTGGTGAGCACACAAACTACGACGATGTCGTGTTGAAAAAAAAAATATTTTTTTTGTGCCTTACCTGAGTAAACTTGCACCGTCTCTCTACCATCCTAGGAGCGGTGTCCAAGCAGGAAGAGAAGAAGATATCCTCATATCCAAGAGAAGAAGATACCCAAGACAAGAAGATATCCAAGACAAGAAGATATCCAAGACAAGAAGATATCCAAGACAAGAAGATATCCAAGACAAGAAGATATCCAAGAGAAGATATCCTCAAACCCAAGACATTGAAATATCCATTATTCCAACTGAATGTCTGCACCAACGGCCGCGACGTCGCCCGAGGCGGACACCAAAGACATCGAGGCCGCCAAGGTCAGTTCGTCAGAGAAGGCCAGGTTCAGCAGCGACGATGACCAGGTGCGCCGTGGCTCGGTCACGCCTGCGCACGAAATCGCGCGGGTACGCCACCTCCAGACGGTGTCTGCACCGCTGCGATGGATGAGCCGGGGAGAGCAATGGCTGGATGAGAAGATGGGCATCGAGACGCAGGGCATCGACCGCATCCCCGAGGAGGCCAAGCAGCCACCGCCTCTGCTGAACACCTTCTTCATGTGGTGGTCGATGACTTGCCATGTCGGCACCATTCCTTTGGGCGTCATTGGTCCCGAGTTTGGCCTCACGTTGGGTGACTGTGCCGCTGCCGTCGTCGTCGGCACCTTCTTGGGTGCGCTGTGCACTGCCTACGCCGGCACCCTGGGCCCCAAGACGGGCCTGCGTGCGATCACCACCAGTCGATACAGTTTCGGCTTCTGGGGCGCGAAACTGTGCAGCGTGCTCAATGTCGTCATTGGCGGTGGCTTTGCCGTTGTCAATGTGGTCATCACCGGTCAGATGCTGAGCGCAGTGTCCAACTACAGCATGTCGATCTCTGTCGGCTGCGTCATTGTGGCCTTGATCAGCTACATCGTCTCGGTCTTTGGCTTCGCCCTGATCCACAAGTTTGAGCGGTACAGCTGGGTGGTCAGCTTTGTCCTCATCGCCGTGCTCTACGGCCAGGCAGCGCCGCACATGTCTCCCAGTGCACCCGGCTATGGTTCTGGACTGGCCTACGCCGGCAGCTGGCTGTCGTTCATGGCCATTTGCTTCTCCTCATCCTCTGGTTGGTGTTCGATGGCGGCCGACTACTACTGCAACTACCCGGCCACGATCAAGTCGAGCAAGATCTTCCTGCTCACCCTGGCCGGCGTCGTCCTGCCCACCGTCTTCTCCACCTTTGTCGGCTGTTGCTTGGGCAGTGGCGCCCTGCTGGCCGGCTACGGGCCATGGCAGACGGCGTACGAGGAGCACGGGCTGGGTGGGCTGTTGCATGCCGCCTACCACCCCGACGGCTGGTCCAAAGTCTGCCTTGTCTTCCTGACCTTTTCCGTCTTGGGCAATAACATCGCGATCAACTACTCGTCTGGGCTGTCGCTGCAGCTGCTGGGTCACTACTTCCACGCCGTGCCGCGCTTCATCTGGTCCTTCCTCGTCGCCCTGGTCGTCGCCGTGCTCGCCATTGCCGGCAAGGACCACCTGTCGACCATCGTGACCGACTTTGTCTCGCTGCTTGGCTACTGGACCATCAGCTTCACCTTTATCCTGCTCCTGGAGGACAAGGTTTTCCGCCGCCGTGACGGCTACGATCTTGAAGCCTGGGACACTCCTTCCAAGCTGCCCGTGGGCGCTGCTGCCGTCATCGCCCTGCTAGCTGGCTATCTAGCCGGTGGTCTTCCTGGCATGGCCCAAGTAAGTTTGGCCTTTTCTCTCTCCTTGTTTGCATACATGGCTGACATTAATCAACCAGGTCTGGTACGTCGGCCCGATTGCTAGGAAATTCGGCCCTTATGGCGGCGACGTCGGCGTTTACATGTCTGGTGCTATCACGATTGTCGTCTATCTGCCGCTTCGATACCTTGAGAAGAAGAAGTTTGGTCGCTAAGAGATGAATTGAGCTTGTTTTTTTGGCCATCACGCAGCCTCATGTGATGGACTGGTTGAAAGTAGAAGTAGTAGTAGTAGTAGTCTTATATATCTGCTGTTCACCTCTTCTACAAAACAATCTTGTATAGAAAAAAAGCTAAACCATCATCACTCAGTCAGTCAGTCCCTTTTCCCACTGATACTGCCAAAGTGACTGCCACTACTGCTGCTGCTATAACCCCCGTAGCCGCCGTATCCCGAACTCCTCGCTGCTGCTGCTGTTGAGTATCCGGCAACATTCCCATTCAAGTGATCACCACCACCACCAGAAGAAGAAGAAGAAGAAGAAGAATGAAGTTTGCCAAAAAGCCCAGCCAGCGCGCCGCCACTCTTACCCGCAACACCGACATTGCCTCCCAAAATGCCATTACCATAGGTATTGTTGATGTTGTTGTTGTTGTTGATGATGTTGTTGATGTTGTTATTGCGCTGGTTGCTCCGCCGCCGCTCATACACCAGCATCGCCATGGCGCCGACGCCCGCGCTCGCGGCGCAGGCGAAGAAACTGAGTAGCGAGAAACCAACGGTGTGTTTGACGATGCTGCGAGGGGAGGAGGAGGAGGAGGAGGAGGAGGAGGATGGTGGAGATAGGCCGGGGACGGCGCCGCCGTCAATCCAGCCAATGTTGAATGTCAGCACGAGTGGCTCGGTGCGCATGACTTTGGCGCCTTCGCGGGGGGCCAGGGGCGACGGGTCTGGGAGGGAGTAGGCGGTCGAGGCGAGGAGGCGGCGTGGGGGGAGTTGTTGTTGTTGTTGTTGTTGTTGTTGTTGTTGTTCTTCTGAGGTGGTGATTTCTTCGTCGTCGTCGTCGTCGTCGTCGACTTGCTCGTTGTCTCGGTTTGAAGACGTGTGGAACAGCACGTTGATGTTGGTGTGGATATGCAGATGCGAGAATTGCAGCGTTCCGTGCAGCGCGATTGTGAGCGGTGTCCATGCATTGTTGCTATTGTTATTATTATTATTATTATTATTATTATCGTCGTCGTCGTCGTCGTCGTCGGTTGTTGTACTGCTACTGCTACTGCTTCCTGTAGCAGGGGTAATAATCGCAGCGGCCGTCGAGTCCAGCGGCTGCGTGGGCACGCGGCAGGTCAGCGGCACATCGCTGTGCACGAAGAACTCGAGCAGGTGGTACAGCTCATCGGGCAGCTCGGGGATCGTGCATGTCTGCGTCTGCGGTGTGCCAAAGGCAAACGCCAGCGGCGCGTCGGTTTCTGCGCACGTCGGGAACGGGATGTATTGCAGGTTGCCGTGCGCGTCCGTGATGTGCTCGCCGGTGTCGAGCGTGCGGTTCAGGCAGCTGACTGGCATCGGGTCGCCTGGGGAGTAGTAGCCCTTGTTGCTGTTGTTGTTGTTGTTCCTGGCGGCGCGAGGATTAGGAGGGGTGGTGGTGGCAACATTGTCCAGTCTGGCTTGGTCTGCGACCACCGCGTTGACGGACGAGGAGAGCGAGAGGAAGAAGAGGGCGAGGGCGAGGGCGAGGGCGAGGGCGCGCATTGTGAGGGAGGCCGAGGTGCCCTTGTGGGTGGTGTTTTTGCGAGTCGAGGGGAATAAAAAACGGTGTTCTTTGTGTTCGGATTTGTCCCGGCGAAATGGTAGAATGAGATGTCAATGATGTATAGAATGAAATGTCAATGAGGTATAGAATGAGATGCCAATGATGTACAGAATGAGATGTCAATGATGTACAGAATGAGATGTCAATGATGTACAGAATGAAATGTCAATGAGGTATGGCACATGTTGTACAACGCCAATCGACGACGATAAGTGTCATAAAGACTTGTTCTTGATGTACCCGTATACAAGACTACGCCTTGATGTACCAGTATATGACTGTACCCATCTCGTTGCACCGTAGTCTATCCCTCCCCAATCCCCTGCATATACCACAAGCAAACTGGAGCAGGTGCCAGGCCAGGCCATTACCGTCTTGATCACGCCTTCTTCTCCTTCTCTTCCTGCTTGGCCGCGATCGCCGACTTTTCCTCTGCCAGGGCCTGCACAACATGGGGGGGCTTTCCCACCGCGCTGTCGCCGCCAATTGCCTTGAAGGCATGGTAAAATGTATATTCCACTGCGTTTTCCACCGGCTTGTCGAACATGTAGGGCAATGCCGGCACGGCAGCCAGGCCGAGCTAAAGAGTCGGAGTCAGCAACAAGACCAGAATGGCAATATTGCGCCGGCGCGAGCTTACCCCGATCGGAGCCCAGGTGCGTAGGGTTGCATTGGCCGCGTTCTTCAGTGCCTTGCCCGAATACTTGACAATGCTGTGGATGGTAAGGGCAGGCAGCCCCATGCTGGCAATGCTCTGGAACACTGCTCTCTCCACCATGACCGATCGATAGTCCTCGATGGCGGGAATGTGCACCGCTGCCCTCGCGCCCTCGGGCCCCTCGGGGTATAAGCGCTTCTGGTTTCGGATGTATGCCTTGTACCCTTCATGGCCGACGTCGCCAATCAGGTAGGCCCATGAGATACCGTATGCGGTCGTGACCAGGGCTGGATGCGCCACCGGCCGAAACGACTCGCCAATATCAGATGTGTAGGCGACGTAGCGGTGGGCCGAGCTCAGGATGGTTCGAAAGCGGTTCGCATACGCAGCATAACGCACCGATGTTGAGGTTGAGTCGGGGCCTTGTCCCTCGTACAAGTCATCCATCCAGTCATCGGAGCGGTCGACGATCTTCTGCAGGTTGTCTGGCAGCTTCTCCCTTGGTAGCGGCTCAGTCACGCTGGGTGGGTATTGCTTCTCGCCGCTGTCCTGGTCGCTGCCGTTGCCGCTGCCGCTGCCGTTGCCGTTGCTGTTGCCGTTGCCGTTGCCTTTTGCATCTTTGGCCATTGCGGCGGTATGCAGCCTGGGCAGTGAAAGTGTAATCAAGAGACTCCATGTTGCCTGTGTTGACGTCAAGGAGCTGTGGCGGTGCAGTCGGCCAACCCCGCGCCACAGCATGTGGCGGGCTTGGCAAAGCAGCTCCGTCGAAGCTCCGGAAGAAGCGCAGTCGATTTCATCACACGTCCCATCAGCAGCACTCGCCTTCTTCTTCTTCTTGACCAGCCACCGCAAGCAGCACGTCAAGATGGTTGCTGTCTACAATGTTGCCGGCCGGCAAATCGGATCGCACTGGGTATGCCGGCCCCTGCGTCGCTGTGGTGTGTGCCCAAGCTAATGAACCGACGACAGCTTGCCATAGCCACCCTCGTTACCACCTTTACCATTCCCTTTGCCTTCACCGGTGGAAAGAAAGCAGACAAGACGACTCCCCCGATCAACGCCACCAGCAAGGACGAGGAGAAGTTCATCCAGTAAGCCGCACGTGTGCCAGGGATAACCTCGACAGGAGGCTGACATAAATCCAGGGATTTCCTCAAGCAGGTGGAACAAGAAGACAAGGCTTCCAGCAAGGCGGCTCACTAGACGGTCATATGATTTCCACCGTGGTCCTAGGCTGTATATATCCAAATCAAGGCTCTATGGCACTATGACCACTGCTGCACTACTTGGCACACTTTCAATGCATTTATGATGTCTTTGAATCAGCGAACGAATCGTCGGCAACGTGGTATCAATGGAGACAACCGCTACGGCCTCAGAACAAACTCCTCACCCCCCAGGGTTGGCCGCCCAATCTTCACGCTCGCATATCCTTGGGTCAAATCCATGACAATCGAAAACAGCGTCCCACTCTTGCTGCCTTCCCTCTCGTCTCTGTTGATGGCACACGGATAGCCCTGTTCGTCTTTCAGGACCTGTGTCAGACTCCCGATGTCTGGCTTCTCCACCGCGTCCAAGAGCTGACCGACTCTGGTCAACCTGGACACGGAATCGTTCAAAAACAGCTTGCCCTCGACTAGATGTTCTCTGACCAGGTGATTCGTATGCGTCGTGATCCCCCGCCCGTCCGTGGCCATTTCCACAATATCGACGCTCGTGCATTCAAACCCGACTCCGCCGCTCTGCTTGTCCGCGATCTGTATATGGCAGGCGCTGGCCACGCCGCGCTCTCTCAGCTTCGCCTCTGCCTCTGCCCTGCTCCCGCTATCCAGCACCGTGCGCAGCGCCAGGTGACACGGCAGCTTCTCATAGCTCACGCCGACGGCCTGAATCGCATTCAACGTCACGCCTACCCCTGCACTATTCAGCCCGATCTTGCCGATCAACCCAGCTTCTGTCATCATTTCCACCGTCGGCCTGCCCTGTTGTTCAATCCGCACATTGACCAGATTCGCCGACTGCTCATACTCCCAGTCCCAGTTCTGTGCAATGAAGCTGCTGCTGTTGATGCTGTTGCTGTTGCTGTTGCTGTTGCTGCTGTTGCTGTTGCTGCTGTTGCTGCTGTTGCTGCTGTTGCCGCCACCACCACTTTCAGCCTCCTTCCACGCAAACGCCGTGCACCCATCACTCAACAGCCCATATGCAATCTCGGTGCGCACATTCAGCGCCAGCACATCCTCCAGCCGCACGCCCGCGCCATCCGCCAGCCCTTGCATCTCCTCCACATAGTCGGCGTTCTTGTCCTGCAGGTGCGGCAGGAACCGCCCCGCGATCGCCGTCGCCTGGCTCCAGTCGACCTTGACGCGCTGCTGGAAAAAGTGCTGGTAGAATGCCAGGCTGCCCGCCACTTCGGCCTGTGCTTCGGACCCGTGCGTGTGCCCGATCTGGTAGGGTGTGCCGCGGCAGAGGATGTGTTTGACTGTGTGCGTGGTGCTGCCATTGCCGTTGCCGTTGGCGGTGCCGTTGCCGTTGCTGCTGGGATGGGAAACCATTCTTGCTCGCGATCTGCTTTCCTCAGGCAGTCAGTCAGTTGTGAGAGAGTCAGTACTGTGGAAATTCCCACAAGGGAAGAATACAATCTCCAAGATTTTGGAGTCAGCTAATCACAGCAAAAAGCCCATTATAATAACCGAGGCTGCTGAGCGGAAGAAGATGTTGTTGACTGGCGACGAGCTCGTGAGCACCATCATCGTCGCTGACTTGAATACGCAGTGGCATAGTTGTGGGATAGTTTGTACTGTGTAAGTTGGTCGGTTTAATTCCTGTGTAATACAGTATTGTATGTATGTATGTATTGTATGTGTCCAACTGGCAAACCAGGCTGATTAGGTAATTAAACGGCACCATGCCTAATCAATCCAATCCAGCCCAAATGGGCCTAGCTTCTGATCACCCTTTTTGATGAGACTCATGGGAATGGAATACTGCAGTAACCGGCTTGTTGGCTATGCGCCGCGCACCCTTCCCCTACAACATCACCCTCGGCACCGACATCTCCAACGCAAGACGCATTCTCAACTGGTCCAACCCGGCCCGCTTCGAGCACAACGCGCACGGCCTGTCGTTGCTCAAGCGCGTCCTCCACAAGCACGACTTTGTCCAGCTGCAGCGCCGGTTCCCGTGGTGGCAGAGGCCAAGTGCCCAGCCAGAGGCGAATGTGCGCCGCCTGAGTTTCTTCCTCGCTGGCCGTTGGGCGGCCAAGGAAGCGGCCAAGAAGGCTTGGCGAGCTGATTTGCTGGGCTGGAGGGACTTGTGGGTGCAAGCTGCTGCTGCTGCTGCTGCTGATGGCAGTAAGAGGGCAGTAGCTGGGCCGCCGGAGATTGTGTGCCGGGTGGAGGACGCGCCATGGGATTTTGATGCGGATGAGTTGGTGGACTTGGCCAGCGAGGAGGATGCGAATGTGATGGTGGAGCAGGAAACTGACATGGCGGCGGCGGCGGCGGTGGATGAGCAGGTTGCGAGATTGTCCATCTCACATGATGGCGAGTATGCCGTTGCAACCGTGCTGGCGACGCCGCTGCATGCCGATATCCTGGCTGCTCTGGAGCAGAGGCAGGCCAAGGTCGATCTCAGGATGCAGCGGACGAGGCCTGTGCAAGAGCGAGCGAACGTGAAGGCAGGCTGAGGAAGAGGGCAAAGACACGAGGCCGCGAATTAAGTGCTACAGCGGGATATATTATAAGCCTAACGCTCGCCTGAGAATACACCGAGAGGTCAGGGTCGGGGTCAAAGGCAGGTCCTGAATCGAAAAAAAGAAGCATTGAGATACAGGTGAAGCGGCCGGCGAGAACGGCACCAACTTGGACTGACTGACTGCGCAGACACAAACTACCGGATAGTCAACCTTTAACAATCGGCCATCTAGCAAACAATGGCAACTCAGTACTTGATGTGTCAGGGTACGAGATACGATGGTTGATATAACCTCGGTGTGCTCCGAATCCTCTTCCCCTCATCGCACACGTCCGTGTATTCATCTGGCAGGTCCAAGTCAGGTCAAAACTATCAAAGATTGTGTTCTTCATCACCATTCACCATTCACCATGACCGGCCCACCCGTCGCCTTCTCATCCCTACCGCTCGTGCGCAGCGACGACCAAGACAAAAACCCCACCCCACGGCTCAACGCATGGGGTCTGTACGGGCCCTCTGACCAAGTCGGCTTCCTGAACCGACAGACGCCGTCGATAATCGCCGCAGCAGCCAGCTCCGAGATCAAAACAGGGATCCGCGTGCTGCTCGATGCGCCGCTTGACTTTCCCAACACCACCACCAACAACAACAAGGACCAACACCACCAACAACAACAACAACAACAACAACAACAACAACAACAACAACAACAACAACAACAACAACAACAACAACCGCAGCAACAGAAACCACTCTTCCACCGCGACGCCTTCATCAAAAAGGTATACCAGAAAAAACCCCGGATCGTGCACGACGAAACCTGGACATTCAACACGCAGAGCAGCAGCCAATGGGACGGGCTGCGGCACTTTGGCTACCAGACCGCGGGCGGCCGGTTCTACAACAACGCGACGGTTGATGACATCGCCGCGGGCGACTTCACGCTGGGCATCCAGCACGCGGCCATGCGCGGCGGCATCACGGGCCGCGGCATCCTGGTCGATTTCGCGCGGTGGGCCACCACCACGGACCAAGGCAGGCGCGCCGTCGGCGGCAAGTCGTCATCATCATCATCGTCGTCGTCGTCGTCGTCGTCGTCCTTTGACAGCTTCGCGTCGACCGCAATCACGCTGGACTGGCTGAAGCAGACGCTAGCATACCAGGGCACGCAGATACGGTACGGCGATATTTTGATCGTGCGCAGCGGGTTTTTCGGCGCCTGGCGCGCGTTGACGGCCGAGCAGCGGGCCGCGCTGCAGGAGGCGCGGTCGCCCAGTCTGGGCGGTGTTGAGCAGTCGGACGAGGTGCTGCGCTGGATTTGGGACAATTTCTCCGCCGTGGCCGCGGACCATCCCAGCTTTGAGCGCTGGCCGACGCCGTTGGAGTGGAGTATGCATGAGGTGTTGTTGGCCGGATGGGGGTGTAATATTGGCGAGCTGTTTGATCTGGATGAGCTGAGTAGCGAGTGCGAGCGGCAGGGCAGGTGGAGTTTCTTTGTGAGCAGCGTGCCGTGCCATGTCCCCGGCGGGGTGGCCAGTCCGCCGAATGCGGTGGCGATATTCTAGGGAGTGTGTATATTCATCTGATTAGGTACAGTTCTTTGGTCTGGTTGCCCTCTGTCACCTTCTATTCCCTCAACCGTCAACCGTCTTGTCCACAACCTCGTCGACCATGCGCCGGAACTCGCGCTGTCGCTCACACTGCTCTAGGAAGACCTTGTACTTGACGTCCAGCAATGGCTTCACGCTCTTTGTCTCGGTAGGCAGCACCACCTTGCCCGGCTTGCTCATCCGATCCATGATACTCCACAGGTCCTCCGTCTTACCCTCGCGGTCGGCGCTGGCAGCCTTGGCGCCTAGCATGGCCGCACCATGGCACACAGCAGCATGCACGTATCGGGGAATGAGGACTGGCATGTCGCAGGCCGTTGCCACCAGGGACATGAGGATGTCATTTTGGCATTGGCTGCCACTCATGAAGATGCTCTTGATGCCATGCCCGGCCTTGTTCATTGTGGTGATGATTTGAAGCGTCTGCAGAGCAATGAATTCCATGGTGCCGTAGTAGTACAGCGCCAGGCCGTCCAGACTCTTGTCGCTGCTCAGGCCAACCACAGATCCTGACATGGTAGGATCAGCAATGGGCGAGCGATTGCCAAACAGATCGCCGTAGAAGAAGAAGTGTTTGCCCAGATGGGCAATCGAGGGTGCTGAGCGTTGGGTCTGCAAGTCTCGGAGGTGCTCGTTGAGAAAGTCGTACACGTTGGCATTAAGCGACTCGGCCAGGGAGAGAGCAGACTGGTAGGCAGGGTGCGTTTCCAGCACGTGCTTGAGCAGCTCACCGGTGGCAGACTGGCCGCCTTCTGCCATCCAGAAGTTGGGAATGATGGAATCGCGGTATGGGCCCCAGACGCCAGGAACAAAGACCGGATCCTTAGACATGACGAGGTGACAGGTCGACGTGCCTGCAACCGCGGCCAGACGGCTGAACGCCTGGGACTGGTCGTTGGACGGTTGCGTGGAATCGAGTTTGTCCGAGGGCAACGGCACCTTTGCACCAACAGTGCCGATCCAGCCTGCATACGCATCGATGACTCCAGAGCCAACGGCAATGCCTGCGGGTAGGCCAAGCTCAAGGGCCGCTCGCTCGCATAAATACCCAGCCAGTTCTCCGGCCGAGAGGTATTCGCCATTCTGCGTCAGAGTCAGTACAGATAGAGAAGCAGAAGGGGAACAACTATACTACTCCATTGACTCCTCCCAGACGCTTGAAGTTGTCTTCTGCCAGCTCTTCAAGGCCGATCTCCTTGAGGAAGTCCTCCTGCCAGCCCTTGACCGATCCGTCAATCCCGACAGGTACGTAGCCTTGTTTACACACAACCGAGCAAAATGACCGGTTCTCATTCCCCGTGGCCAAATGCTCGAGCGCATCCGTCAGATCGTAAAACTTGCAGCGGGCAAAAAGCTCAGGCGGCATGTTATTCTTCAACCAGAGCACCTTTGGGATTTCCATTTCGATCGACATGGTGCCTCCGACATAGCGCAGCAGGTTGTGCCCAGTGGCATTGATCTTCTTGGTCTCCTCGACAGGGCGATGGTCGAGCCAGAGGACGACATTGTGGTCGTTAGCATCGAAATTCGGCCCTGTCACCGACACCGGTTCGTCTGTGTCGTGCGTGAAGACGGCGAGGGAGCAGGTGGCGTCGAAGCCGATGCCGCGGATCGAGGCTGGATTGATGTTGTTCTGCGTGATGGCCCGTTTCACGCTGTCACAGATACAACGCCAGATGTCGTTTGTGGATTGTTCCTTGCTCGATCGTCAGATGGACATCACGGCAGAGAGGGAGAGGGAGAGAGAGGGAGAGAGGGAGAGAGAGAGAGAGAGAGAGAGAGAGAGACGCACATAATAGCCTGTTTGTGGCTGCCACAGCCCGATGTTCTCGGACGCGAGGCCCACGATGTCGCCGCTCTCGTTGATGATACACGCTCGGGCGCTGCCGGTGCCTACATCAATTCCAACAAAGTGGCTCTGGAGCGGATTGATCTCGTTCCGCACATCTACCGACCCCTTGTGCACGGGCGTGGTGAGACCACTACCGTTGCCTTGCCTCAGGGGAAGGGTAGACATGGCTGCGAGACAGTGAGGAGACTAACAAAGGTGTTGGAGTGGGCTAATGAATTGCTACTTATCCTGGCTTCCGGCGGTGAGACAGCACCCGCCAACAATCAACAATCTCTCTATCATCATGACTTAATCGAGTGTAGAAATTTTGAAGCCAGGGACCAGAGTGTTGTACGGACCTCATTGGATCGTGGGGCAGTAATTCTGGAGAAAAGAGTCGTGTCTACGGATGTCGGCGCGTACCCCTCAGTGGGGCGTTGAACTTTTTTGAGTTGAGGGGCAGTAGTCATTTTAGCAGTTTTTAAGGTTGCTAGCGCTGTTTATTAACTAATCATAACGACAGAATCTGGGAGCAACATTCAGCCGTCCAATAAGAGCGCTGTGTGCTTTGGCAGTGTTAACCGTCTGTACTGTACGAGTCCTCTGTATTTAATCTGATAAATCAAGTCAACCGGCGGACCGTTGAGGTGGTCGAGGTTCTAGGTAGGCAATGAAAATCGGGGCATGAACTGGAGGATTCTCTATAGACACAAAACCACTTACTCGCGCGCAACAAGAACGGTGATGGCCTCTGAAGTCCTGGATGACAAGTCCCGACACGTGATACCATTCATTCTCTCCCACCTGGCATCCCCCAACACGCCCAAGGATCGGCCGTTTTTCATCGGGCTCAACGGCGTCCAGGGCGCGGGCAAGACGGTGCTTACCTCGGCGCTGAAATCCACACTCAGCTCACCCCCTTACTCGATCCCCACGCTCGTCTTCTCCCTCGACGATCTATACCTCCCGCACTCGGAGCAGCTATCCCTGGCCGCAGCCAACCCAGACAACCGGCTACTACAGCACCGTGGCCAGCCGGGAACGCACGACATCCCACTGCTCCTGTCCATATTCAACGACTTACGGCATAATCGACCGACAAGAATCCCGTTTTACGACAAGTCCCGCTTCTCTGGCCAGGGCGATCGGGCGCCGGAGAGCGAGTGGCAGGCCGTCAACACGGACGCGGCGCACCCAGTGCGCGTGGTGCTCTTTGAAGGATGGTGCGTGGGCTTCCAGCCGCTGACGGCGGATCAACTGGCGACCACACATGCTGCAGCTGTGCATGAGGCAACAACAGCAGCAGCAGCAGCAGCAGCAGCAACATCCTACCAGGGCCAGTTGGGGCATCACTCTCTGGCTAGCGTGACGACAATCAACATCGCCCTGGCGCAGTACCAGCAGATCTGGTCATACTTTGACGTCTTCATCCACATAGACGCCGCCGATCCCTTGTCCGTGTACAAGTGGCGGCTGGAGCAGGAAGCAACAACAAGACGCACCACGGGCAGGCCGGGAATGAGCGATGAGCAAGTCAAGAAGTTTGTAGACGGCTACTACCCCAGTTATGAGCTGTACACGAATGCATTGAGAGCCGGCTGTCTGTTTGTGAAGGAGGAGGAGGAGGAGGAGGAAGACAACAGCGGCGATGGCCGCCAACTAAGATTAGTTGTGGACGAAAACCGGAGAGTAAAGAAAGCAATAGTGATTTCGAAGAATTGGTCAACAGAAGCGGCGCAACACGCAGGGGAGGAGAAACAATGATAATATTAGGGGGAAATACGTCTCTCTCTCCGTCTGTGTTTGTGTCTCCCCTTTTTTGGGCAAGAAAACGCTCTTCCTGCAAGCAGTTCCGGATACAGCCGCGCCGCCGCCGCCGCCGCCGCTGCCGCGCATAAGTTATATGCTGCCCAGCTTTTTCTTCTCTTTTCTTTTCAATTTTTTTTTCCTCCGCTGCAAGTTTGATGCAAACTGCAAGAAACCCATACAGATATGGGATTGGACAGTGTAATATTACTACCCCCCCCCCACACACACACACACCACACCCAAGCAAAGCCCCCTCACTCGTAGCTTTTTTGTTTTCTAAAACAAACGGTTTCCTCAAACAGCTGTTCCCCAGCATGCAGCCCGTTTTTTGATTTTTTTTCGTTTCTTTCTTTTTCGTCTTTGTCTCTCTTTCAGCTGTCAAGATCATGAGTCCGGGTAATAATTATCAACTCCTCGCCCCCCCCCGGATCAAGGGGGGTCGCGTGAGAAACTCGTAAATTAAGTAACAATTTAATGTCATCCTTTCCAACAATGTATGATAACACCCCGCACATTTTTCTTGTTTCCGCCCCCTCGCTCCCCCCTTCTCCATCCCCGTCCGTTCCCCCCTTCTCCATCATCCTCATCTTTATTATTGCTATTTTCTTGGCTCGACTAGGAACCTCTTCTCGCTCCCCCCCTTCATTATGTCACTTCTACACCCCCTCGGAAATGGTTACGCTGGCTTGCAGCTCAGGTACGAACTTCGGATCTACAATCCCCAATGCTGCCAATGCTGGCTGCCAATGCTGCAGGAGTCCAAGAAAAGATCGCTCTCAAGCTTGGTTGGTGGTTGGTTTGTGATGCACACGCACCCCTTTGTTAATTAACTCTGGGGTGGGATGGCAGGGGGGAGAGGTCTAATACCTTGTCCTCTCTCTTGTACTGCTGATTGGACAAGTCCTCTGCGGCTGGCTCGTTCGAGCATCGGGCGCGCTAGCTGGCCGTCTACTCTGTGATTACGATCCAAAAAGCTGAAAGCTGCACGGGAGAGAGACTGGCGGTAAAGATGGTGTACAACTCAAGGTGTGATTGCCCTTTTGAGCGAACCCTAAATAAAAACCTGTCCAAGTCCGAGATCTGTCGATTTGTCGATGAGTCGTCATGCTTGATCTATAATCGTCTCTGGAAAACTCCCAATCCCTCTGGCCGCCCTTCCCCAGCCGTCTAATCCGATCGGTGCAGCATCACCCGTCCCGGCTCAACAACCTTGGAGCCGGTGTTTTTATTGCTCATCTTGAATCGAAGTTGGTCGTACAGGCCATGACTATTGCGTGATACTCGCGTGGCCAATTGCTTCTAAACATTATTCTGGCAGCCCCCGTCTATGCACGCTTGCCATTGATCGCTTTGAGTTCCACCTCACTGTAGCAATACTTGTTAGCCCATGTCCAGTACCCGAAACCACCAGGCCAAAGAGAAAATTGTCAGCATGCATAATCGATCGAAACGTGCCTGGCGACAGCTTCGGGCTCCAGTTTCGGAAGATTATGAGAGCGACGGAGAGGGGGACCAAGGCAATGGGTGACGTACAAGATCAGTGTGCTGTTTGGCGGGATGAGCCCAGGAAACCCTCTGTTGGAGATGGGGATGTCAGTCATTCAGAACTCTTCCAATCATGCGCAGCTGAGGTCGGAGCTGAAGACAAAGGTCACACAAGAAGCCAGCTTAGCCCACCCTGGGCGGGCGCTAAGACCGACCCTTCCAAGCAAGGGTATTCTTACCGACTTCCATAAGCCATGGGTCTAAAAACGCCAACCAGTTAGCAATCTTGATACTTTTCATCGCAACCTGAACTCAAAAACGAAAAAAGTTTCCCACTCGAGATAGACCCATCGATCGAGGTTTGTGTGCACAGCGCGCGCGTCGCGCTTGACCGACAACCAGCAGCAATTCATGCATCTTTTCTCTGCGGGGATTTTCCCTTTTTTTTGTGTTTTTTTTTCCTTTTCATTCTCTCTTTGGGCCCATCGGGTTGGAAGGGTTGCGAAACCTACCCAGGAATTGTCAAGATCGCCCTCTCGCCAAGAGACATTGTTGGCACGCCTTCGTCCCATCCTGTGACGGAGGTGTCAGTCATCCCCAGACTCGTTGTGTGCGCAGGTAGGCTAGTGGGGGGTCAATCAACCTTGAATGACTCTGCCAACTCCGATTTTCGTCTTGAAGTCGCCGCGTCCCTCTGAGGAGTCGAACCTTGATTCATCGTTAGGCCATTGCAGTCGTTTGCACAGATGGGCAGGTGTAGTTTACTTCTCGCCTCGGTTATTCGGTTTCCCAGCTGCGAACAGCCAACCGGTGTAGTGCATTGCGACCTCGTCTCCCCGTTTGGGAAAATCTGACTTGTTTCCTTCTCGGAGAACCTGCTTCTCGAGTCTCGTTGACATTTTGACAAAGGTGCTGATGTATTGTGTGGGTGGAGCAGAGGTGCTAAGTGTCAGAAGGAGGGATGTTGCAAGAGGGAGGGGGAGATTAGAGAAGCTGCGATGGAAAAAGGTAAGGACAGGTCTGATACAAGTGGAAGGAACGGTTGCAAGTTATAGGATTTTCTCATGACGCCTCCCACAGTCGATAGTGGGGGGGATGCGCCGCATCTCACTATGGAATTGAGTTTTGACCTGCCATTCTAGCGCTCGCTTTGGGGGAGGGGGGGGCCGCTTTGCTATGCTTGTTTCTGTGCTTGGGTCCTACGCTCTTTCCCAGGTCCGAGATTCACAGGATGGGTCAAGTGTCAGCTGGAAGGGGCGAAGGAAAATGTTGGAGCGATAATAGGCGATTATTTTAGACTTTGACATCCGAAAAATTTAAGGGCGGCTTCGGGGGGCCATGGCGTCTCTCTGCTCTCATGCGTACCCGTATCCTCAGCACTACGAGTATGGTACTTCGTTCAGGTGGCAAGGGGTAAACGGATCGTACAGCAAGTTCTAAAACCCTTGACTTTACCTGCTTCGAGCCTGCTACTGGCTAGCCCTACATCTGAGTTTGCCTAAGCATCAAGGCGTGGAACGAACAGGTTCGTTTGCTAACAATGCCACCAGATGACCTCTCTTCTAACTGCCTATGCACTGACCTCTCCCTCCTTCTCTCATCGAATCGCGAAACCAGTTGGCTGTCCAGCTGTCCAGCTGTCCAGCATTACACTACAGCAGCCACTCTATCTGCCAATCGACTACACCATACCTACCCGGACCTAGCCGGCTTCGCTCCTCTGAGCTCCTGAGCTGAGCCACTGAACGAACGGGTTGTTCAGGTCAAAGGTCAATGTGACCAAAATAAATTTACCACACTTCGGTTCCAACCCGTTTAGTTTATACATAGTTAGGCTCTTCAAGATCCGGCTTACCCGTGCATGGGTTAGTTAGGTTGTAACAAGGGTGACTCGTCATTGTGCCCTCCCCAAGGGCCAGAATCATGCCTGTTGATCTGGTCCCAGTCCAGATAGTCCTTCTGTGCCTTGCTTGCGGACACACTCTGTCGCTGACCCGGCTGCACCCCCAGTGTCCACAGCAAATCCCCGGGTTGGAGACAAGGAAGTAATGTACCACACCGATTTGCGATACACTACACAAAAAAAAAGCAAGGACAGAACTGGTTCTTTTTTCCTCCTTCGCCCTGGCTTGAATTTTACCTCAGTCTACGTCAGTCTACGTCAGTCTGGTACTGGCACTGGCACTGTCTCTGACTCTGATCCCTCTCACTCTCAAGACAAGTCTCATCTCAACAGAAGAAGAAAAGAAAAACTGTCTACGAGAAGGCCAGCTGCCAAGCTAGACCAATTAGGAAGTTGCACAAAATGATATTAACTTATTTTAGCCATTCCAGATCCGTATGGGGTGGAGGCGCTGGAGGGGGGTGTGGCGGAGGAAAAAGAAAAGAGAAGAAGGAAAGGAGCTGGGTGCTGTCAGAAGGAAAAAAAGAGAGAACCCCTGTCTTACTACCGTAGGTAAAAAAGCCTGTTGGAGCACGTTGGTGCATGGATTAACGACCCCAGTGTAAAAACTTACTGCGTTTGAGAATTTTCAGCACTTCTTCTCGGTAACCCTAGCACTAGCCCCCGCGGCTAGTTCCAGTCCAGCATAGTTGGAACTTGAATCTCTTCACCGTGTCCTGGCGGTGTACACCCCAGCTTCTTAGCGGTAAGCATTTGATCCATGAATGACGCATTATCAGAGCCTCAAAGCTCCTTCAACCCTAGCAATCAATCACTGTTGGGTGCCGAACTTTCAAGCCAAGAAGCCGGCTCTCCTATGAAGTTATCTTGGCAGCGGGCCAATGTGGTCCATATTGGTACTAGCAACGGGAGCCAGCCCTAGCACTGCCGAGGTGGGGTACTGAAAAAAAAATTCTGCACAGTGGAATGTTGGCTTCATGCCAAGAGGCTAGGCACTGAACCTAGTTCCAAACCAACCAACGATCTCGCTAATAATATGGCTGAGTGCAAAATAGCCACGTGACGGCCTTCCCCCTTCAGACCTTCACAGGCATTAAGTTACGAGTATTTCAGGCTTGTCGGCTGACTCCGTTCAGATCCAGACAACCTTGCTTGCTGAGCTACTTCTTTGGGGTGAAATCCAGGTCGGCGACTTGGACCTCAGAAACCGACAGCCTGGGAAATCGGCTGTCAATGATTTCGGACTTGTCGTCCTCAACATGGGTGAGGTAGGACAAAGAACGAATCCCACAGCGTTGGAGGAATCGCAGCGCATCTGTGTATCCATATGCAACCTGGGCAACACCATGACTGTCGTCCGATAGGCAGAACCTCAAACCTTCTGCAAGACCGGCCTGTCATTTTCAGCCTCAGAGGGAGTGTCTCGGTCGTCAAGGAGGGCGATGGCTTCTTACCTGACATATCTCATGATTGGGATAAGGCTCCCTCATTCCCTTGCGAAGGGCTGCCGTGTTGATCTCGAGAATGCCGCCATAGGATGCCACAAACTTGAGGTTGCGGATGACACGCCCCCAGACACCGGTCATGCTCTTAAAGCTGCCGTCTGGATTGGCACTCTTCAACCGGATGAGGTCAAAGTGCCCGACGACTGGTGGACGAGTGGCCTGAAGCATATCCAGCTGTGCGTCAAAGTAGTCTTCGAACAGTCTCTCCTCTGTGCCACCGGCCTTCTGCTTTGCATCTGCGTACATAGCAGCATCGTAGTCGATTGGCGCCGTATGGACGTGGTGAACCGACCCGACAAAGTAGTCATACGGATGACTGCTAATGCTCCTTTCGATCAGGGTGCGAGATTCTGGTCGGATCCAGTCACATTCGAATCCGAGGGGGAGCTCGATCTCAGATCTGTACTTGTCACGCAGTCTCAGCGCCTCCTGGATATAGGCAGCCTCGTTGGTCAGGTGCCATGACAGGTTGAATCCAGCCTCTCGTTCTTCGGGGTACTGATCCTCGTCATGTCTGGGCATATGCTCGGTCAGGCCGAAGACACGTAGCCCTTTGGCGATGGCGGTCTGAACGACCTGCTCCAGAGTGTCCGAGGCATGGCCTGGGCAAAATTGCCCAGAGTGGCTGTGGTGAGAGAACGGCATTTCTGTGTGGGATTGAGGCTTGCAATTGACGTTCTGGGCGCAGACGCCTCATCCAAGCTAACTTAGTCAAATGGTTTAGCTTAATCAGAGAGCTAAATATATAAATATTTCTATGCCGTTAAAAGCGAACGAAAATATGCCCGAGATTTGGGTCAATCCAACTCAAGGGTGTTTGAGGGGAATTGGCGCAATGGTAGCGCGTAGCTCTCCTATCGACCATGCAAAGGGTCCTTAAAGCTAAGGCTGTGGGTTCGAGTGTGAGTAACGCTATCCTCAGCTAATCGCTCACGATATTAACGTCTCGGTAGCCCATGTTCCTCGTCTACGTGAACCATTCTTTTTGCTTTTTGATCTTTACCCTCATTACGAATTTGGGTGTTCCTCGTCAAAGTGAACCATTTTTTTGCTTTTTGATCTCTACCCTCATTACAAAACAAAAAAGGCAAGCAAATAATTTTTTAACCGAGATTTCATGCAACTTTATCCGGCTGGGGTACAGACAGTATCACTGTGCGGATGCCGTCGTCTAACCTATCATCGGCTAAGAGCAAAAAAAAAAATCAATTTCGGCAATAATGGAATCGGCCGGTAGGCCGGTACGAACGTTCTCGCACCGAGTCGCGAGGCGGAGAGAAGGTCTTCGGCTTTCGGAACTGACGTGCACACCCTTTGAGAGGAGGTAAAAAGGATGGAGAACAGACTGTGTGCTCATGCACCGAGCCTGGATTGATTGACACGGAGATCCGAAATTTGGGTGAGCTGCTGACACACCTCCATATTAAGTCATGGATCGGCCCAAGCAAAGCATTTTTATTTCTTTTCGACTATCTATCTAGCCTTAGACAAAATTGATTCAGTGCTCCTTCGCAGCATGGGCGACGGTAGCAGTTGGGTCCTTGGCATAGAGCCCGTCGAGTGACACTGTCACAGCTCCAGCTTGGACAAGGGCGTTCTTCAGGTCATCTAGCAAGTCTTCGCCATCTTCGATCCCAACACAGAGTCGGATGAGATCTTCGGGCACACCTCGCTCTTGTCTGGTCTTGGCATCGATGGAGGCATGGCTCATGCGACAGGGCATGCTGATCAGAGAGTTCACACAACCAAAACTGACGCTGATGGCCCAGATCTTAGCAGATTCTACTATCCTCTCGGATAGATGGATGTCGCCTGTCTCAAACGATAGCACCGCGCCCGGGCCACGAGCCATTGAGTTATGCAGATCGTACTGCGGATGGCTCTTCAAGCCAGGGTATCTCACCTTGAAGCCGATGGATTCGAGATATTCAGCAATGATCATGGCATTGGCCTGCTGGGCATCCATGCGTACTTTCAACGTCTTGATCCCTCGCATAAGCAGCCAACAATCAAATGGAGCAAGTCCGCATCCGGAGGCATTGATGGTAAAGTAGAGCTTCTCGCCCAGATCGTCTGAGTTCACAGCAAGGACGCCGGCCATCAGATCATGGTGGCCAGAGAGATACTTGGTGCCGGATTCGTAGACGATATCGGCGCCAAGCTCGAGCGGGTTCTGCAGAAGCGGTGACAGCATGGTGTTGTCTACGGTCACAAGACAGGCTGGATTCGCCGCATGGGCCAAAGCGGCAATGGTGGGGATGTCGACAATCTTGATCAGTGGGTTCGTCGGCGTTTCAAGCAAAACCATTGCAGTCTTGCTCGAGAGGACCTCCTGCACCCTTTCGGGGGTGGTGGTGTCAACATGGTGTACGATGATTCCGCCATGTGTGGAGAGGTATTTCAACAGGCGGTGCGAGCCGCCGTAAAGATCGTCACCGGTAACGACTTGATCGCCGGGTTTCAGGGATCTTGTAATCACATCCAATGCGCCCATACCGGATGAGACGACCAGGGCCCGTTTTGCACGCATGATCTTGGCCAAATGCTTCTCCAGATGGGTCCGGGTGGGATTGCCGCTCCGAGTGTAGTCGTACTCGGATACGCCACCAGTGGCAGAGCCTTGCTTGAAGGTGGCCGACTGGACCCAGGTTAGCGACAGGTGCGCGCGCGAGCGGTGGAAACAAAACGGGTCGCACCTGGTAAATGGGCACGCTACTGGCATTGTACTGATCATTGCCCTCGGAATAGACCAGCTGCGTGGCAATGCTATACTGGCGCCCACTGCGGGGGCTCGACGGGGTGGGCGAGGGAGGCAGGTCATGGCCATCAAGGTCGACCTGGACCTGGCGCAAGGCCTTGTTCATGGCGCCTAGCTTGAAATTCTGGAGGGGGGCCGACTGTGGGGCGGGGGAGGAAGACTCGGAGTCAGAGGCCATCGAGGCTGGCTAGGTGGTGGGTGGAGGCACAAGCTCAACGACCTGCAGACTTGAAATCAAGACACTCAGTGACATACGAACTGCCGCTCCCACAATGAATCTGGTCTTTGACCAATGTTTGGAGAGCTTGTGAGTCTGCAACTTGGGGTTAAATTGCTGGCAGAATTTGTGTGTCGTGGAAAGTCACCGCCCAGCAATGACGTGCTCAGGGGAAGTCCTATTAATTCTTGACTCCAACTTTGGTGCTAGTCGCTGATAGGTGCCAAGCGACAAACCAGCAAGATGCCAAGCGAAACTGCAACTGATAGGTGCCAAGCGACAAACAAACAGGTGCCAAACAAAGCAAACAAAGCAAACAGCCACTGATAGGTGCCACACAACGCAAACATTGGGGGCTAAGTGCAGTACAGCGTAATTACGGTAAGTTATTAATAATTCAGTTAAAGTGATGGCCATCGATCTCAGACTGTTTTAACTTAGATGGCCTCATGGCTCAGTGGCTCCAGCTCAGACACAATGGCACCCTAGCTCCCAGTAATCATCCTGCACAGTAGTCACGATTAATAGTCAAACAGTAGTCATGATTAATAGTCTGTCGCTGGTGCTAATAGTACAGCCACTGTGTGATAGTGGTCAATCGTTGCGCCATGTCGACTGACGATGGGACAGCTAAACCCAGAAAGTCAGTTCTTGCTGGCGAAATCAGGCCTTACACCACACCATCTTGTCTGGCAGATTGGTGTGGCGTCGAGCTCCAATTTATCTCTGGCCCCTTCAATTTTGGCCAACGCGAGTATGCCGACCAGCGGAACAAAGGCGCGTGGTCGCTTAGCTCGACAAGACCACGCGGCCCCAGAAATCGCCTTATCGTATTTGCTGGCAGTTTCAGGTTTCAAGGGCCTCAGGGAGACCCTGGCTCTGGCTTGGGCACGCGGCAGTGGTCTGGATTGTGGATTGTGGGCTCGGACAGAGTTCAGAGTTGGGTGCGGGCGAAGTTTGTGGGACAATTGCAGGTTGAGTAACTTTGTTAGATTGAGAATGCCTGAAGCAGAGGTATTCACGCCACGGCCAACTCTGTGGCTTGCCATCGTCAACAATAAACAACAACGGATCGACGAATCTGTCCCACAGGAGAAGAAAAAGCCGGTTGATTGCGGTGAATTTGCCCGCCCCGCTAGCGCCGTCTCAGGGGCCCAACCGGCCAATCGACCGTTGTTTCCGCGCATTCCTCGGCGACCCCTGCTTGGCAGTGCTTGCCAATCTGCGCACTGGCGCTAAATTGTTCCTTG
The DNA here is from genome assembly GCA_003693665.1 of Chaetothyriales sp. CBS 134920. Classification (NCBI taxonomy): domain Eukaryota; kingdom Fungi; phylum Ascomycota; class Eurotiomycetes; order Chaetothyriales; family Domatiomycetaceae; genus Domatiomyces; species Domatiomyces catenatus. The sequence goes on from QQSL01000040.1 coordinate 112,220, forward strand.
CGCTAGCCCCGATCTGCGCTAGCCCCGAAATCAGCTCCGGCAGCCCAACCCGCCCCAGGCTGATCTGCCGTCGCCCACATCTCGACGATCTCTCGTCGCTGCTGCTGTCGACGTCCCCGCCCCTTCCACCCCTTCCACTCTCGTTCAACCTTCTATCGCCAGGCCTCCTCGCAGCCGGGCCCCCAATGCCAGGTGTCCGTCTCACTCGCCCTGGTCGCTGTCTCTCCCTTCGCGACCGGTAACGCGTTCGTCGACTGGCAAAATTCTTCTTCGCTCGACCCGTGTCTTTCTGTCCTTTTCAACGACCCGATCAGGTCCATTCAACCATCGCCCGCAAGCCGCACTCGCCGCCTGCATCCGCTCCTTCATCCTCTTGTTCCACCACGCTCCTTCCACCGTCGGTCCTATTTGCAGCCAAAGGCCACCAGGCACAGGCACAGGCACAGGCACAGCGACAGATCGAAAGAGAGCCAGCCAGACGTCGCTCCTTCTCTGTCAAAAGAAGCATCGCAATCGACCAGAAACCCATTGCTTTTGTATTCAAACATTTGGCTGGACCAACTTTGAGCAGCTCTTTCGTCGCGTTGCTGGCAGCCTGTCCTTTGCCTGCTACACTTGGAGTTGAGAGTTCGACTGGAGCCTTTGCACACGCGCGCTCCCTGTCTCGTGGAACAAAGAAGCGGCGCTCAGCAGGCTGGTCACTCCGCGTCTCTCGACCACCGCTCCATCTGTCTTGACGGCGGCGACGCTCTCCCCGAGCAGGTTGACCTGATAGTGGGCTATTCCTCTCTTTGGGTCCGACGACCCTATCCGCTCGTTTTGAAGGGATTCATTGGTGCGTTCTCCTCCAGGCGCTGATTTTGTTTTGTTTTTGAGCAAGTGAGGCTTGGCTTGATACCTCGCCAAAGGACTTCACTGACTTGGGCCCCAGTTAAAGAGCCGAGACAAGATGAAGCTCGCTCTTGTTGCTATCTGCGCCTCACTGGCCGCATCCTGTGTCGCACAGGCAGTACCAGATGCAAGGCCGCCGGATCTGAGGCCAAGATACTACTTCCCCAAGGTGGTGAAGAGACAAGTCATCCCGCCGTTCGTCAACGTCACCATTGGCCTACCAACGGAGACGGCCTCATTAACCTCCACATTGACAGACTCGACCCTGTCCACGGCGACTGACTCAACGACCTCGTCCTCAATCACCTCGTCAGAATCATCTTCCACCGATTCGGCTGTATCTACCTCTACAGACCCAGCGTCGTCGTCGTCGTCTTCAGTGGACGCCTCGATATCATCTGAGGTGCCGGCCTCGACTTCTAGTGACTCCAGCTTGGGCAGCATAGTCAACAGCGTGACAGCCGCCGTCTCCAGTCTCGTCTCGCAGCTGAGTGAAGGATCTTCCTCAACCGATACATCTGTACTTTCTACAAGTACAGTTCTGTCTACAGATTCGACCGCCTCGAGTTCAGCTGCTACGACATCAGCTACAGATACTACGACGTCAGCTATAGACACTACGACATTGGCTACAGACACTACGACATTGGCTACAGACACTACGACGTCGGCTACGGATGTGAGCACGGCAGCCACTGATACCACCACCGCCGCTGCCTCTACAGATACATCGGCTACGGATGCAACTACAGCAGCTGCCTCGACAGCCACATCAGATGCCGACACTACAACCGCTGCCACAGATTCGACCACAGTGGCCACTGATACTACCAGTGCCGCCTCTACGGCCACATCAGTTGCAGACACTACGACTGCGGCTACTGATACCACAAGTGTAGCTGTCTCTACGGCTACATCAGGTGCAGAAACTACGGCAGTGACTACGAGTCCTACCACAGCGGCGTCTGATGCCACCAGCACAACGGCCTCTGCAGCTACATCAGCTACCGATGTGACTTCGGCTACTAGTGCTGCGACCACAGCTTCTGCAACATCGTCAGCCAGCGACACCACTCAGCCAACGACAGATGCGACAACAGGTGTTACAACATCGGCTACTGATGCCAGCAGCGCAGCTACGGATGCCACAACAGCGATCAGCACGACCGCTTCTGATGGCACATCCGCAGCTCTGGGTACAACTACCTCAGCTACAGGCACTACAACAGCGGCTACCGATGCAACTGAGTCAAGTGCGGCTGTGACTACAGCTACGGATACGGCCACATCTGCTACAGCTGCGGATACAACCACTGCCCTTTCGTCGACCGACCCAGCTGTAACCTCGGCAACATCTGCAGCAGCAGGTACGAATCCCTCAACGGGTACGGCCGATCCCACCACAAGCATCACCGTTGGACTCAGTCTGAGCACCGCTCTGCCCTTGACAACGACCACAGATGTTGGGTCGCTCATCAGTGATGCCAGCTCTGTTCTCACCAGTGCCGCGTCCGCAGTTGCTTCGATTGCTTCTGTTGCAAGTTCGATTGAGTCTGTCCTCCCGACAGCTGCACCCTCGGACCAGGCATCCCTCTCGGCAGTGTTGTCGTCTGCACAGTCGGCAGCCTCATCGCTCGTGGCCGGAGTCAACTCAGCCGGTTCTGTTCTGAGCTCGGTGACCGCTGTCACATCTCTCCCGGTTTCTCTGTCCAGCGCCCCGTTGACAACGACTGACACTCAGTCACTTGTGACCAACACAGCGAGTCTAGGCCTCTCACTGACGACCACTGGTCCTACTGACTCACTCTCTGCACCGACGACCACTGTGTCATTCCCGACCAGCACAGACAGCGTCGGAATCTTGTCGACGGATACGTCTGCCACAAGTGTCAGCGGTACCGAGAGTGGTTTGCCTACAGCTGTCTCTGCCACAAGTGTCAGCGGTACCGAGAGTGGTTTGCCTACAGCTGTCTCTGCCACAAGTGTCAGCGGTACCGAGAGTGGTTTGCCTACAGCTGTCTCCTTGTCGACTGATACGTCTGCCACAACTGTCAGCGGTACCGAGAGCAATCTGCCTACGTCTGTCTCCTTGTCGACTGATACTTCTGCTGCGACTGTTACAGGCACCGAGAGCAGTCTGCCCACATCTGTCTCCTTGTCGACTGATACTTCTGCTGCGACCGTCACAGGTACAGAGAGCAGCTTGCCAACCATCAGTCTGCCTACATCGCTCTCGCTGACCACTGATACTTCTGCGGCGACGACGAGTGTGACGACGCCAACGGTAACAGGCACCGAGAGCAGCTTGCCAACCATCCTCAGTCTGCCTACATCGCTCTCGCTGACCACTGATACTTCTGTGGCGACGACGAGTGTGACGACGCCAACGGTAACAGGCACCGAGAGCAGCTTGCCAACCATCAGTCTGCCTACATCGCTCTCGCTGACCACTGATACTTCTGCGGCGACGACGAGTGTGACGACGCCAACGGTAACAGGCACCGAGAGCAGCTTGCCAACCATCCTCAGTCTGCCTACATCGCTCTCGCTGACCACTGATACTTCTGCGGCGACGACAAGTGCGACGACGCCGACTGTAACAAGCACAGACAGCAATTTGCCCACAACCAGCCTGCCTACCTCGCTCTCTTTGCCGACGACCGATATTTCTGCGACGTCTAGTCTGACGACGCCAACTGCCACAGGCACCGACAGCAGTTTGCCGATTGTCACTCCATCTACATCGCTCTCTACAGAGACAACGGACACTGTCACTGGGTCGTCGACCACTAATATATCCTCGATCGCCACCCCAACAATCAGTGAGTCTTCGCTGCTGTCCGTCACAACTAGCGATGTGGCGTCTCCCACGGGCGAATCAACCACGACCAATGCCACTGTGTCTGCCACGTCTGACTTGTCTACCGCATCGACGACTGGTCTGCCTTCTTCATCAACGGACAGTATCCTCACCTCGCCAACCAGTCTACCTACCTCTGAAGCGACTAGCCTGCCCACCTCTGAAGCGACAAGTCTGTCCAGTTCGCTACCGACGAGCCTTCCCATATCTCCGTCACAAACTACCAGTTTGCCAACCTCGGAAATTACTCCGACTACTGATGCAACATTGACGAGCGAACCCAGCTCGACCGTGTCACCGACTGACGATTTGACGTCTACCAATAGCACTGCGACCATATCACCAACACCGTCTTTGACATTCGGTGCCACTGCGAGTGCTGTCGGAAGCACCACTACCACAAGTGCTTCGGATATTGTGTCACCTCCGTCTACCGAGACATCAGGTACATCATCCGTGCTGACTGAACCTACATCGACTACGTCTGAGCCTACATCGATCACATCTATCTTGACCCAACCTACTCAGAGCACAACCTCTCTAGCCGTGATTCCTCCAACTGTGACTAGTGTGTCGACTTCGGCACCTGAGAGCATCATACCCACTGGCACGGATTCTGCAACAACTCTGACCCCGCAGGCAAGCATTCAATCTGCTACTTCGACCACGGTATCCTCGACCGCCTCTAGCTCCACGTCGACTGCCCTGCCGTCTGGCTTGCCCAATGTCATCACCCCACAAGGTGGAGTACCAGAAGCACCAGAAAACTCAACCCTGATCCAGATTGGCTTCACCTACGGTCTCAATTACGAGTTCGTTGTGTCCTCGTCCACAGCTGTGGCGCAAATATTTTCCTACCTACCAAACGGTGTGACTGATGCACTGGGTCTGGATGATACTGACATGGTTATGCAATACCTGCAACCGTACAACACGTTGAGCTCCCTCAACTACATTACGACGCTGGCAATGGCATATATCCCGTCAGAACAGGTCAACACGCTGTCATTGCAGCTACTGAATCCGGAGTCTGCCCTGTATAACAACGCCAACCCGTCGGTGAAGACGCTGACGAGCATGATAAATCCTTCCATTCCTCTACTCGCAGGCGGGACAATTACGCAGGGTGGAACACCTGTGAGCGGCGCCCACGCAAGTGCTACTCCCTCCAGCGGGACCGACTCTGGGAATATCATCGACGGCAATACCTCAACCTCGGGAGTCAAACCATCCTCCGTCGTCATTGCAGTCGGTGCTGTGGCGGGCGCAGCAGTCTACGGCGCCGCCATGTTCCTCGTCGCACGAAGGTACAAGAAGCGCAAGGGCCAGCACCAAAGGGCAAGCAGCGTTGTGTCTGGAGCAGCCCACCGACGCCCAGCAGAGCATTCTACCCTGATGACTGGGGCCCGCCACAGCTACGGCGCCAGGTCTCCACCCAACGGCCGCGGCTCGCGCAACAGCGACCATAGTGAGAACTCGAACCGAACCGGGCGCACGTACATCAGCCCGCCTGTGATGGCGGAGAACAGCTTAGGCTGGAACTGATTTTCCAGTTGGACTATCTACCCTCGTCATCTAGAGCCTGGACTATTGGCAAGCGATCGATCAAGCCACCAACAACAAACCTTTTCTTTCTTTTTGTCTCATCTTTTCTATCTTTTTTCACTTGTGGTGGCGGATGAAATATAGCTTGGCGATGTGCAAAAATAGGGTTGGTTGGATATGGGGGAGAAAGAAAGGAGAAAAAAGCGGTCAAGGATTGTATTACACCAGACATTATCGACCGTCTTCCCCATATATGTCTGCATTCAAATTGGCTGGCCTTGACATTTTTGACCCTGCGAGCTTAGCTTATAGAGATGCCTGCCTGGCTGCCTGGCTGCCTGGCCTGCCTTGATGAGGATGGGGAATGTATAGTTGGACCAAATGGGAAAATATGCAACCTTGTTCTACTCTTCTACTCTTCTACTGTTCCTTGTTGGCTGGTCCCCTGTTTTAGTGTACACACATCCAGTACCGACTCTCAGAAGGCTGGTTAGAGCTGAACTGACCAACCAACCAACCAGAGCAGATAAGATAGATTCCACCCTAACTTTGCCTGAGCAGGGGGGAGAGGGTGAGAGAGAGGGAGAGAGAGAGGGGGGGGGAATCGAAGAGACCGAAAAAGAGGTGAACATGCAAAACTTGCTCAAAGTCTGTACACAGATAGATACAGCCAGCAAGAAAAGTTATCCCATACACCCACCTACCTACCTACCTACTTATCCATCATGCAGATCCAATTCATTCACTCTTTGTATACAGCAGTTCATTCATAACCCGACAACTGACAAGACGACAACTGGCAAGACGACAACTGGCAAGACGACAACTGGCAAGACGACAACTGGCAAGACGACAACTGGCAAGACGACAACTGACAAGACGACGACCGGCTACCTCGAGCTCTCGGTACTAAAAATTCCAGGGCGCGATGCTGGCAAGACAACCTTCTTCCTTGGACCGTCCTCGCCCGCCTTGGCCTTCTGAGTCTCGGCCCCTACACTTTCAGCTATCAGGCCGATGACATAGGCGCCCGTACCTGCGGCGATCGTAGTCAAGATAGTTTTCCTCACCAGGCGCGTGAAGCGGCGCAAGGCGCTCGTCTTTGTTGGCTCATCGGCTGCTCTTGCCTTGGCTTCTGAGTTGGACTTTTCGTGACTGGGTAGCGGCTCCCACCGCGCTTCAGTATGTCCTTGCTCGCTTTCATCCAAGCGGTCGGCAGCAGATGAAGGCGCAAGGCGGGGATGGAGGTGGGCACGGGGTTGCTGAGAAGCACGCGGCTCTAGCTCTGTGGTTTGTGCTTCAGAGAATGGAGGCGTTGTCAGCGGGACTGATGTTGATCCAGTCGGTTGCTTCTGAATAGGTTGGGCGGCGGGGTTGGAAGGAGGAGCAGTCGGTGCCGACGGCCCTGGTATGGGTATCGGCATGGGGATCTCATTCAGCACAGTTGCTGCATACATCTTTTGAGCCTCACTCGGCTGAGTCTCGTCTCCTGAGATGGGAGTGACGGGAGTGACTTGCTTGATTGGTACAGCCGCCCTCGCAACTTGGACCTCCCGGATCAATTCGTCTGCTTGCTTCTTGAACTCGGTGGGATCCATGGTCAGGGCCTTACTTCGAAGGATCTTGAGTTTGCCTAGTACCCCACTGAGTCCCTCTGCGCCCTCTTGTTTCCCCGTGCGCACGCTTGCTGCAAGTTTCGAAAGCACAGAGTGGACTTCAAAACTATTGAGGCCGTGGCTGTGCTTCACATCATCCAATTTGATGTAAGTCGTAGTAAGGCCTTGGTGCTCCTTGAGACGCGCAGCAGCGGCTGGAGACATAGGAGGCTTGACAAGTTTTGGTGAAGGAGCCAAAGGTGTCTCAGAGGGAGACACCGCCTCATTGATGCTGGCTCTGTTACTGGGATTGCCTTGCTTGAACAGGACATAGTCTTGACCGCCCGAGGCAACTTCGTAGCCTTGTTTGAGGAGGACGGGGAAGAAGGAAAAGAAGCGAGCGGCATGATCGAGTCTATTAAAGGAATCAAGGCTTGATTCGTCATTGACGGGAGTCTCGGACATGGGCACGAGGTCGACAATATCTTTGCTGCTGTTGTAGCGAAGCAGGACATAAGGTGTGGACAGAGATTTGGGATCAACCAAGATGGAGCTAGATGAGGCTTGCTCATGGTCCGATCTTGAAGCGTCCACAGTCAAGGACACAGGCTCTTCAGCTGACCAAGACACAGGATCTGATGTGCTATTGACTCCATGCGCTGCCGGAGACAATGGCGGATCAAGAGTCTCTGGAATGTGTTGCTCAACAGGATCATCCTTGAGCATGGTGAATGAGGGACGTTCTACTGCTTTCTCGGGCACGGGGTCTGAAACTCCCACGATTTGGTTTTTAAGTTGCTGGAAGCGAATATGTACGTCGTAGATTTCCCGTTTAACGTCTTTGGCACCGTCAACAAGCCTCGCGAACCGTGGCTCGAAGTCAGAAATATGGGCATCGACTGCAGGGGAGCGGGCAACACCAGGCTTGACGCTTGCTGTTCTCAAGGGGTGCAAAGCTCGTCCCGCGTCAGGACCTTGGTTGCTGTAATTGTCCTCGGCCGTCCTGATGAGGCCGCTAGCCGCCTCCTGCGTCAGGGCTCTGTTTGCCCCTTGAACAATATCCTCGTGGAGGTTGGCTTTGACGTCGAATAGCCCAGAGTTCTCGGGCGAAGCAGTATCGGCATATGTCAGACCCAGAGTCTTGATAGTCTTGGCCACAATCCCGTCAGGATGCCGCTCGACATGCTTCCAGGCAGGGCTGGATTTGCTTGGGCGCTTGGATGTCCCCGTATCCACATCCTCGACGGTGTTGTCACTGGCCAAGTCAAGGACAGCCCGGGAGCTGTCTGGTCCGCGAGTCTGCAGATGGCGATCCAAAGCAGGCTGGAGAACAGAAGTTTGAGCTGCTTCTTTGGTGGAGATCAAGCGATCAAGCGAAGGCTGGATTCTTGGGTCGAATTTGTTGACAGGGATATCGGAGCCACCGTCGGCGTTGGGATTGGGCTCGGCCGGTGGCAGCCCTGAATTGGCAACAGACCTCCGGGAGGCCAGCAGCTCGACTAACTTGCCCTCATATGTCGTACCAGAGAAGAGAGGAGCATCATCGGATGGCGGCTCGCTCTCTTCTCGTTGCTTGCGCTTTCGGGGCCCGGGTGAAGACTCTGGAGGCTGTGGCGAGGAGTCTGGAGGGCTAAATTTACCTCCAAACTCAGCCGAAGTGCCGATGGTATTGCCCAGAGCAGCAGCACGCAAGTCTCGAAGATGGTGGCGGCGAGAACTCTCTAAAAGCTCATTGGTGTCAGACGCTGCCACGGGATGAGAAGATGTGCTCTCCTTGGACTTGTCCGCATAGCCGTAGACCTTGGGTTCGTACAGCTTCGGGGTTAAATCAAGGTCGTGCTCACAAAAGAAGAGAGAAAGAAGCCTGTTTCGTTTGGACTTGGGAATCCTACGCATCGAGATGGGGTCATACTCGTACTCTTCCTCTGCTTCACCCTGTTTGCTGGGGATTGATGTGGCTCCGGGCTCTGGTGACGGTGACGACGATGGCGAGGCCTTGGACGGAGCATCAGTATGTGGTGATGCCGTCGAGGTTGGCGGTGGTGGCGGCCGTGCTGTTTGCTCGGCTGTCTCTGAGACGGGTTGGGAGTCGGGCCGGTCTTGTTTGATCTCTTTAGGATCCCAAATCCAAGAGAAGGAGGTCCAGGATGAGTTGTTGGCCGAGTCTGGCCCCTGGAGGCGTCGACCAAACAGGGCACCATAGGGATCTTTCTGGATGGCTTCATCGACAGCCTTCTTGAAGGATTCAAAGTCACGATGGAAGGTGGCTGAAGGTCGGTGCCGGCCCGGTTCGTTGTTGTGGTCTTGGACTCTGGCTTTGGCAGTAGTCGTTGATGACAGATTCTGCACCTTTTGTAGGTGACGGCCGATCAGAGGCGCAGGCATACGCCAGGGCCATGAGGAGGCGGGTGCCATGGCATCGCGATCCCACATGGCGCGTCTTCGAAGCATCTTGGAGGATCGGTGCCTCAGGAAGCGTTGGTAGATGCGCAGGCGCTCTTCAAGAGAGTCGTCATGGTGCGGCGTGCAGTCGGCACGCTGACGTTGCCACCACCAAATAGAACGTGTCTGATAGAGGGCTGATGTTGGGGAGAGGATTGGGGATGCCCGAAGCGCAGGACGAGCAGAGCCCCGGAGAGTAGGAGAAAGATGCAGTCCACGGGACATGTCTGGTGGTCACAGCAGCATCCTCTTCACCGTTTGATGTCCAATTTAGGGCGGTGTCGGTCGTTGGTAGTATTGGTCGTTGGCAGTGTCGTTGGCAGTGTTGGTCGTTGGCAGTGTCGGTCAGTATCAGTCGTTGGCAGTGTCAGTCGTTGGCAGTGTCGTTGGCGGTGTCGTGCAGTGTCGTTGGCAGTTGCCTGGTCAGGCTAGTGGATTGGTCAGGTGCGATGCGGGGCTTCGAGTGTAGTCAGAGAGAGCATGATCGACCGAGCAGAGAGACGGCAACATGCGGCTGTTGAGAACCTTGTGTCGATGGCCGCTACGTCGACATAGATCGCGGACGCGGACAAGGATTAATGCTTGTGATAGGCACTGATACCATCGATGAGGGGTTCAACGTGATTGCCGTCGTACCTACGTCACTGAACGGAGACGCGAGTCAGGGAGGGGCAGCCAAGTTGCAATCATGAGTCATTCACCACATATCCCTCTGTATCAATCTCGATAGCTACTCGCCTGCTCTTCGCTTCGTATCAATCTCGAGAGCCGATACCTACTCGTCCGCTCTTCGCTTCGTATCAATCTCGAGAGCCGATACCTACTCGTCCGCTCTTCGCTTCGTCAGCGTGTCCAGCACCCGGCCGTAGAACTTGGCCGCATTCTGACGGGCAAAGGTGATCTCCTCAGTCAGGTAGGTCGGCATCAGCTCAATCATGTCGCGGTCTCTGTTGGCGTCGAGCAGGGGCGTGTAGAGGAAATCAGTCTCCTCAAAGCTGGCGGTCTTTGCATCCTCAGCATCGACAAACAGTTTGAAGTGTAGTGCTGCCGTAGGTTAGCCTGTCTGTGGCCTGCACATTCGCCATAACTTACTGCCATTGCGCCCCGTCTGGATGCAGTCGTACGTGTCACCGTCGGCGCTGCGCTTCACACTTCGCACGATCAAACCAGTCAAGTCGCTGTACAGCTCCTCCTTCATCTGTGCTGTCTGTGCCGCTTCTGGCCCTGATGCCAGCGCCGGACGTGTCTCTCTCTTGGACTCTCGCGCCGGGGTGCGGCCGTCAGCCGCCACAGATGAGGCACGCGCGGCCGCCAGCTTGGCCTGGAGAGCTTTAATCTCATTCTGAGCTGCAGCCAGAGATCCAGCCAGTTCGGTGGCAGTGGTGCGAAGTTTGGCCATTTCAGCCTCCTGGCTCTGCAACTGCGCCCTGATCTTTGCAGCGTCGCGTGCCAGCGGTGCCTGGACTGCCATCTCTTTCTTGAGAGAGGCAATCAGCTCATTGGATGCCAGTGTAGATGCCTCCCATCGCTGACGCAGCTTCTCCATGTTGGCGTTGGCCTCGCTGACGCCAACCTCTTTTAAACTGCGATACTTTGCCTCCACGTTCTCGAATTTGCGCGTGATATCTCCAAGCTTGCGTCTGAGGCCAGGATCGCCTCGCTCGGTGTCGGATGCACTGCCTGCTCTTCGTCTGGCGACTTGCTGTTGACGGAGAGGACCGCTTTGCGGCGACGTCTTTCGTGGACGCCCAGCCTTCACGCGCGGCGTTTCTCCAGGCTCGGATGTCGCAGCATCTGCTTGAGCGCCTGCGTCTACTTCCTGCTCGCCTTCCACCTCTGTCCTTTGCACAGGCCGTTGGGCTGATGTGAGTTTGGCGCGTTTTGCAGGCCGTTGGGCTGAGTCCGCAGACAGCTCACTGGGCGTAGACTTTGTAAGCTGGCTGGTTGTGGCCGACTGTTCGCCATCGGCCGTGTTATCGAGAGGCTCTTGTGGTGCAGGTTTGGGGCGAGGCTTCGTCGAGGTGACGCGCCCGCGTGGCTTGGGCTGCTGCGTCTCTTGTGGAGCTTCGATACTCTCGCCGCTGTGCTCGGCTTGATCGCCACGGTCCTCGCCTGCTTTGCGTTTCACACCTGTTGCTTTCTTGCTCGTCGCTCGCTTGGGCGCAGGTGCAGACGCAGCCTTCGCCGCTCTGGCCTTGGGCGCGCCCTTGGGTTTTGTGGTCTTCTGGCTCTTCTGCTGTTTGCGTGCAGGTGCTGCTTTCTGACTGACCTCCGGCGTTGGCGCGGCAGAGGGCGTGGAGAGTATGGAGTTGAGTACATCTTGCGAGTTCTCAACGTCAGACTCGATCAACTCGGAGAGAATGGGCATGGTGGCGGCGCGGACGTGGTGGACTGCGTCCTGACGATAGGGATAGGAAGAGATGCAGATGGTGTCAAATGCACTACTCGTCCGTACGCGCAGGAGCTGGTTGATGCGAGCGCAGGAGCTGGTGCGAGTGCAGGAGCCTGGTTGATGTGAGAGCGAGACTGACCCAATCAAGAAAACAAACAATTGCTAGCCGTAATAGGGCTAGCCCCCGCCACTCTTGGTTAGTCCTTTTCCTCGGCTCTTCGAAACCGACACTACGAGGCTGCAAGGCTGCGCAGCCCTGTTTTTGTAAGTTCGCCATCGCAGCAATCATCACCATTGGCACAGCCACGATCTCATGCTTCTTGCCCGACCATCCTCCCGCTAATCCTTCACCAATGGCTCCAGATAGAGGCCGTCTTGACCGGTGGTGGGTCGATCTGGCCCTCGGGCTGATGACCGTACGCAGGCAGTCGCCACCCATGGATTAATCACCCAGAGGCTAACCAGTGCCCAGTTGACCAGCGGCTACTACGCGTTCAGGTACCTGATTTCGCAGATCAACTACGACCCCGACCATGATCAGAAAGAACAGACGCGGATCAAGTCGGCGCAGATTCTGCGCAGACTGGATGAGCCGCACACAGATGAGGCGGCGGAGGAAGACAAGGGGCGGCCACGCAAGGAAGATCTGGCTTTGACGCAGTACGAGCAGGCAATTGTGCAGGACCTGATCCACCCAAATGACATCGCAGTCTCGTTCGACGACATCGGCGGGCTGTCGCACATCGTGGACGAGCTGCGCGAGGCCGTCATATACCCCCTGACAATGCCGCGTCTCTACTCGGGCTCGTCCAGCCTGCTGTCGGCACCGTCTGGCGTGCTGCTTTACGGGCCACCAGGATGCGGCAAGACGATGCTGGCCAAGGCGCTGGCGCGAGAGAGCGGCGCCTGCTTCATCAACCTGCACATCTCAACGCTGACGGAGAAGTGGTTTGGCGACTCCAACAAGCTGGTCAACGCCGTCTTCACGCTGGCCCGCAAGCTGGAGCCGACGATTGTGTTCATCGACGAGATCGATGCAGTGCTGGGAACGCGACGCAGTGGCGAACACGAAGCTAGCGGCATGGTCAAGGCAGAGTTCATGACCCACTGGGACGGGCTGGCCTCGACCAATGCAGCAGGCCAGGCACAACGCATCCTGATCTTGGGCGCCACCAATCGCATCCAGGACATCGATGATGCGATTCTGCGCCGTATGCCCAAAAAATTCCCCGTGGGGTTGCCCACCAGCTCGCAGCGGCTGAAGATCCTGAAGATCATTCTCAAGGACACGAACGTCGACCAGGATTTTGACATGGCCTATCTCTCACGTGTGATGGCTGGCATGTCGGGTAGCGAGATCAAAGAGGCGTGCCGCGACGCCGCCATGATTCCGGTCCGGGAAATGATTCGAGCGCAGCGTGACCGCGGCCAGAGCATGAAGCAACTACAGCCTGGCCAGGTGCGAGCACTGCGCACCGATGACTTCTTTGTGCAGGCGAGAAAAGCGGAGCCAGAGGATGGGGAGTGGAGCACAGCGTCGTCGCCATCGCATCACTCGGCTGAATCGGACGGCGAGATGCGGGACAGTTTAGAGCAGCCAACGGTAGGCACGCCAGAAGCCAAATAACTGGCATTTTCGATAGACTCTGACTGGCTGGGGCCCTGGCAGGCTTCGACGCTTGACCACAGTAGCTAATCCTTTAGCCTGCTGCCCCTCCGTCATCCGCACTCTCGTTCCCCCAGACCCGAGATGTGCCAGAGTAATGCCCACAACGAGGGCTCAGCCGCTCGCTAGTGGGCCAGTTGGCCGCCCGCAGCCCGTTCCTGGTTGGCGAGATCGCGGTCCATGTATGTCGATCGCGCGCGCGGGAGGGTGTGAGTGAGCAGACCGAGGCACGGCTGACAGCAGACAGCAGCCCTCGCTCTGGAGAATGCACGTGTCGCAGAGGGAAAGATGGGGGAACGCCACTAGGAGCGGTGAATTGCGGAGAGCAGAAGCACCGGGGTAAAAAGCGCTGATGCACTTATGGTTTGGTCAGCTTGACAGGGAACACGGCCACAATGAAACTGGCCCAGTCATGTGGGAGGGAGGCGAATTTGCACGCAAGTGGTGCTGTCGATCGGCCAAAGGCCTTGTTGGCTGCTGGGCGTGCCTATCACTGCCTAATCAGAGCCTAGAGCTATCACTAATATCGAATGATAATTTAGTGAGCCGCCATGCTGCCACTGCCCTGGGCGGGCCCCCCCGAAAAAAAAAGAGGGACCCCCCGGCCGAGGCCCTGCCTTACCCAGTGCTGCCCCAGTATTGCTTTTTGGGGTCCAGGTACACAGTATACGACCTCATCAAGAAGCAAATTCAAACTACTGTTGCTGCCAGCTCTCTTGCTTCTGCCCAGCTTGTCGCTGACCTGCCTTCTGCCCCTCTGATGAGGTCGCCGCCCTGTGTGTGTGTGCGCGCACGTCTCCGCCCCCGTCTCTGCCCCGCCTGTCGGTGATTGAAGCCCAGAGCGCGCCAGACAATGAGTCCCCAGAGCAACACCTCACCACCGCCCGCCGCTGTTCCCGCCGCACCCAGCGGCCAGCCTGTCCCCAATGCTGTTCCCCAGAACCAGCAACCCAGCCATCCCAGCTTCAGAAGGTGAGTGCCGCATCCTGCTGTCGACCACGTCCAGCGCGCTGACGGCGACTGCAGACAACGAGCCTCTCGGGCGTGCGGTAAGCTGGCCCTCACCTGGATCCCGCTCCTCGCTCCTCATCCCACCTCGTCATCGCACCTGCCCCTTTCGCCCCGATATCCTGGCAGGTGGTAAGGCCGGCCTCTGACCAGGGTTGGAGTCGTCGTGTTGACAGTCTGTGTGTGTTCGCCCGCCATCATTTATATTTGACGCGACGCACCACCGAGGTCCTCGGTACGGGCTGCGGTGCCCGATCACTAACCCAGCCATCCACCGCTGTGATTTTGTGATTTTCCTCGACTGCGACTGCGCAAGTGAACAGTGAACTTCGTACCAAGTGCCGCCAGGCCACAGACACAAGACCGCTTGCTTCCCTCCCTCGCCATTGCCTTGAATTTTTTTTCACACTGGAGGCTAACTAACACTGACTGCTCTAGAAACATGCCATGCTCGCAAGGTACGAACCACCCCGCCCCCTGCAGAAGCGTCATCGCGCTTGTTGCCCTTACTGACTTGATCGTCTCCAGGTTCGATGCGATGCAGCATCACTAGGGTACGCTGCCACTCGCCATGCATTGACATGGCCATGGATGGACCGCTGTTGCTAACGCCAGGCCAGTGTACCATGCACAAACTGTGTCGCCTTCTCGATTGAGTGCCGCATCCCCGTCCCCAAGAGGAAGAGGACGGCATTGGCCAAGGGCAAAGATGAGGGCAGGTGAGTATGCGTGATGGTTGTCTATCATCCTCGTTGACATGTCGTTGACATGCTCGCCGTCGGCATCACCATGATAGACATAGTCTCCGTGCTGACCCTCTGTCATAGCCAAGCCAGCGATGAGCCGCCTACACCAACAACGGACCCTCGACTGAGCCAGCCGGCTTCAGCGGCTAAGCCGACGGCGCCGTATAACTCGACCGCTGGCATTCCGCCAACCCAGCTGCCCGAGGCCCAAGCAGCCCAAGAGGCAATCAACAACAATACCATGACCCAGTTCATCAAGCCCAGGTTTGCTCGGGCCCCGATCAAGGAGGCTGGCCGAGTCGCCTATCTGGGCGAGTCGTCCAACTTGTCGCTTCTCGTCCACGACCGCCATGGCACGACCGACGTGGTCCACTACCCGCTGCCAGAAAACATCAGAGGAGCCCGAGCCCGACTGACGGAACCGGACCAGCTTGAGATTGAAATTCTACAGCAGCGCGGAGCATTCCTGCTTCCGCCTCGAGCGCTATGTGACGAGCTGGTAGATGCCTTCTTCCGTTGGGTTGCCCCCGTAGTGCCAGTCATCAACCGAAGCCGCTTTATGAAAAGATACCGTGACCCAAAGAACCCGCCTTCGCTCCTGCTGCTCCAGGCTGTCCTGCTGGCTGGCTCGCGCGTATGTACCAACCCTCAGCTCATGGATGCCAACGGCTCCACAACACCGGCAGCCATGACCTTCTACAAGCGCGCCAAAGCTCTGTACGACGCAAATTATGAGGACGATCGGATCACGATCGTCCAGGCCCTTGTTCTGATGGGCTGGTACTGGGAGGGACCCGAGGGTAAGGAGTGGCAATCAGTGAGCAACCCCGACGCCACCCGTTCTAACATCGCAGCAGATGTCACCAAGAATGTCTTCTATTGGACCCGTGTCGCTATTGTTGTTGCTCAGGGTGCCGGCATGCACCGAAGGCAAGTGCTCCCCCCTGTCACTGACTGGTGGTAAACACGGGCGAGCTGACCGGTTTGACAGCGTCGAGAACTCCCAGCTGAGCCGTCAGGATAAGCGGCTGTGGAAGCGCGTCTGGTGGTCCCTCTTCACCCGCGACCGATCTGTAGCCGTTGCCCTGGGACGACCGGTCTCGATCAACACGGACGACTCGGACGTCGAGATGATATCGGAGCAGGACTTTATCGAAGACGAGGGAGACTCGGCCTCGGAACGACAAGACCCCGTACATGTGCAGTTCTTCCTGCAGTATGTCAAGCTGTGTGAGATCATGGGGCTGGTCCTCTCGCAGCAATACTCGGTTGCCTCCAAGGCCCGCCGCACAAATGCCATCGACTTGACCCACAGCGACATGGCCCTGGCCGATTGGCTGCAGAACTGCCCGCGAGAGGTCTACTGGGAGCGCTCCCGGCACCACTTCTGGTCTGCACTGCTGCATTCCAATTACTAGTAAGTGTCGGCAGAAACCCCCCTCCCCCCTTCCCAGCGGCCGGTGGCCCGAGATCCTGACTGGTGTAGCACAACCCTGTGTCTGCTGCACCGTTCGCACATGCCGCCAGCGACGACCAGATCCCATGAGCACGAAAACGTGGACGTGGCCTACCCCTCTCGAACCATTGCCTTCCAAGCAGCTGGCATGGTGACCTCGATCGTCGAGAACCTGCTTCAGCATGACGAGGTCAAATACACACCTGCGTTCATGTAAGTGCTCTTGGCCAGCGCCTAGACGGCCTATGTTGCTAACCCGCATCGATCAGTGTGTACAGCCTGTTCTCGGCTCTGATCATGCATGTCTATCAGATGCGGTCTAGTGTGCCATCTGTAGTGGCGGCAAGCCATGAGAGGATAAATGTGTGCATGAACGCGCTCAAGGAGGTGTCGAAAGTGTGGTTGGTGGCCAAGATGGTTCACACCTTGTTTGAATCAATTCTGGGTAACAAGGTGCTCGAGGAACGACTGCAGAAGGCGACGGGCCGCAAGGTAGCGCGGAAAGCAGCAACTAACGGCAGTAGCAATACAAATGGGAACGTCAATGGCAACGGCAATGGGCCGTCGACCATGGCGCAAGCGCACCAGGCTACAACAGCGAACATGCCTGGCAACAAGCGGAAATTCGACGATATCGACCTGGGCTTCTCCATCGGCCCTCCGGCGCCACAGGTGTCTTATGAGAGGTCACGACCTCAAACGCCGGCAGAGACACCACGCGAGCTGCAGGCTCCGTTGAACTCCAATATGTTGGGATCGCCAACACTGCCCTCAGACCCGCTGCTGCCTAATTCTCGCTCACGAGGCCCATCACGCATGCACTCGAGGGGCCCGACTCGAGCAAACTCGCCGTTCAACGGCTACTCCATACCAGTCACACCACCGGACCTGTTCCTCGTCACGCGCGACGAGCCCAACATCTCGCAGCAGCTGTGGGAGAACTTCCAGCCTGACCAGCTGTTTCCCGATGGCACAATCGGCGGTGACATGGTCCGCAGTCCGCCGATGCACAACACGGTCGACCCGCAGCTGCAAATGGGGGCAGGCCAAGGCATGGGTGATGCCACCATTCCGCACCTTAATCTTTCACAGCAACAGAACAGTTGGAGTCATGTAGGGCAGGGCTTGATGGGTAATGACATGGGAATGAATGCAGAGAGTGACCGGTGGTCGAACAGCTCGATTGGCAATGCGCCAATTGCGCCCACGACATTGAACGTGGAGGACTGGTTCCAGTTCTTCGGGATTAACGGCGACCATCATGCCTTGGGGATTGATGCTTGATGCTTAGCGAGCGCTGGGAGACGACTATTCAGGTTCAGGACTAACTAACGACCGCAGCTTTGTATCTATGTACCGTGCCACAGTCGGTGCAAGCTCCAGCTTATATATGAGAGAGTGTTGGAAGACAGTGACACAGGTGGCATGTACCAGTGGGCCTATGCTGTTTATTGCTGCTTATGGATCTGAAGACGTACTCTGGATGATCTCTGTGTAGTCCTCTCCTCGGCATAGTGCGTAGGGGGATATGCATGTGTCGGGGGTCCGTCACGTGCCACGTGCCACGTGCCGCCCTCATCTCATGTGTCATAGATACCCACGAAGTACAGAGGTTCAGTGTACAAGGATAGTAGATACTAGACTCGCTGCTGTTGCTGAACCCCTGTGCCACCGTGTCGATGGGGTGTCACTGCCTATGACGGACCGGCATCTATGTCGGCCCGCCCTGACGCCCGTCGTCGGCTCCGCGGCCAACAATGAACAAAGGCGAGAACAACGTGACGACTGCCAACCGTACCACACCCTCCACGCTCCGTCCGCGTGTACACCGACTGATATCCTTTACCGACGATGAAACTGATGGCGACGCTGTCCCTTCCACCGCGATCGGGCGGTCCAAGCCAGATGGGAGCCACAAGGCCATCAGCAGCCAGTCTGACACATCTGCACCGGCCACCGCGGTTGGATCGACGAGTGACCTGTGGTCGACATGGTCAAGCTATGCCTCCTCCTTGCTCTCGGGCAGTCCGGCCACGCCTGGTCGAGCCAAGGCAGACAAGAGCGTGCCACGGTCCCCAAACTGGAGCGACCAAGGTCGCAGCTTCTCCACTGGGCGTTCGACAACAACAACAACAACAGCGTGGGGGCTAGGGTCCAGCAAGGTAGCCACAGCTGCGCAGGGCTCTCTGGAAGAGCGCCGGGCAATGATACAGGCCGAGCGGCGGAAGGCTCTACTGGCAGCCAGCGCTGAAACACCAGACAGCCGTGGCAATTACAAGAGACGCGACTCGATGTCCCAGGCAGCGTCAGACGACGGAGACGGCCAGGCACAAGTGTTGGCCTACAGACACCTCATCCGGCCCGATGACACACTTGCCGGCGTCATGCTCAAGTACGGGTGCCAGGCCGACGTCTTCCGCAAGGTCAACCGACTGTGGCCGAATGACAGGATACAGACGAGGACTGAAGTTCTCTTGCCCGTTGATGCGTGCTCAGTCAGGGGCAAACGGGTGGATGGGCCTGCAGATGCAGATGGTGCAGTCGATGGTGCCGCAACGTCGCCTTGTCGAAGCTCTGTGATTGCGGACGACGAGGCACTCAGTCACGAATCGTGGGTTCTCCTGCCGAACTGCTCCAAGCCAGTTGAAATGGTGCGGATGCCACGCACATCGCTGGGCTACTTTCCGCGGCCACGGCGGAAATCCAACTCGACAGGGTCTTCTCTCGTTTCTTCGCCGGCCGCGCACAAAACGTCGTTTGATAAGCTCCGCCATCCGCCCACACATGCGGCACAAGTGACCATGTCGCTCAACGCGTCGCCAATCCGCCGGGCGCGCCAGCTTCGTCAGCCGTCGGGGAGCCGCGGGCGATCGTCGAGCACAGCAACACCATCTTTCGGTGACGCCCTACGCGGACCCGGAGGTGTTGGGACCCTACGTGGCCTACGCACCGAGCCGTCTCGACCTGGGCCGGCGGATGATGCTCTCAACCAGACCTTCCGGCAACTTTTCCCCGACCTAGATCTCTTGCCGGCGCAAGATTTGCCGCCTCCTCGACTGGGTGGGCCGGGCCTGGCCACACCTCGGCTGAGTTCGGATTCGGTGCGCAGTCTGCGCTCCAACAGCTCTGGGCTGGGCGACGCGGGCGGTGCCCTCGAGGGCTGGATGCGCAAACTGGCTGGCAAAAAGGATCGAGGGGCGGGGCCCAAGATGGGCGATCTGATTGAGCTCGAGACCAACAATGAGCATGGCGAGCTGGGCGAAGAGAACTTGCGCACACCAACCTCGACGAAACCGAATCTATCTCGTCTGGACCCGGCAAGTGCAGGAAGCAGCAGCAGTAGCAGCAGCAGTGCAGTGCGGCAGACAGATGAAGAGGCCCTGCTGAATGAACGTTTTCCAATCAGGGGGCGGGTGATGAATGCTTATACAAGGAGCAGTGATTGAGCAAT
Source organism: Chaetothyriales sp. CBS 134920 (assembly GCA_003693665.1). Classification (NCBI taxonomy): domain Eukaryota; kingdom Fungi; phylum Ascomycota; class Eurotiomycetes; order Chaetothyriales; family Domatiomycetaceae; genus Domatiomyces; species Domatiomyces catenatus. The sequence continues at coordinate 132,272 of QQSL01000040.1, forward strand.
TGCAGGCATGGTATTGCCAGGGTGATGAATGCTTATCCAAGGAGCAGTGATTGAGCAATTGCAGGCATGGTATTGCCAGGGGTGGACTGGTACGGTGTTTGTATTGCCCTGGGCTTAAGGAACTGGAGGATGCATTTATAAGGAAGCTGCAGGACAATTGATTGCATGTCTTGTAAACGGCCTTTGTTGTATATCTCGACAAGTCGTCCTTTCTAGCTTTCCTCTTTAATGTCGCTGCTGTCTGCTGTCTGCTGTCTGCTGTCTGATGTCTGCTGTCTGCTGTCTGCTGTCTGCCGCCTGCTGATGTACACAGTAAGTGACTGACATTTCCAATCGGATGTGGACCCGCGTGGGAACGGAGTGACATCCGGTCAATCTCCATCGGTTTACTTACCGAAGTAGCGAAACCCCATCAAGTTGCTCTGTGCTGTGGGTGAGTTTGTGGCGAGGCGCTCTCCATGATGGGTTTTCTGATCGTTTGATGCGGGCATCGCAGAGCGTGTGTTTTGCCGACGACAGCCGACGCAATGGTGGAGGGACAACGACGACAAGGTGGCGACAGCGACAGCGACAGTGACAGCATAGCAGCCGGCGAGACAATACTCCATCAAAAGACGCCAGACACGGACAGCCAGTGGAATACAAAGAATCTGGGCTGGCGACTGGGAGCAGACGCGGCGTCGGCCGTCACAGCTTCAGCATTGATCGCGCCGGTGATCTGTGTCATTGACAGATCCGTCGTCACCAAGGTCGCGACTGGCGACGCCCTCTCGACATGTCTCTCCCAAGCCATCCGGCCCGCACTCCGGCATCCCATCCGCTTCCTGGCCTCGCGGCCCTTCCTGCTCATCTTCAGCCTCTACCTGACCACCTACACAACCGCCAACACCATCGACACCCTGACCTCGGTCGTCAAGAACCAGCCGGCCGACCGGGTCAACGCAAACATGACCAAGTTCGTGGCCACGAGCTCGGTCAACATGGCCCTGTGTGTGTACAAGGATACGCAGTTTGCGCGCCTCTTTGCCGCGACTGCTGCTGCTGCTGCTACCGCTACGGCTCCTACAGCTACTGCGACGACGACGGCGGCTGCCCGCCCGATCCCGAAGCTAACCTACGCCCTGTTCGCCGTGCGAGACAGCCTGACCATCTTCGCCAGCTTCAACGTGCCCACGCTGCTGGCGCCCACGCTGGCCAAGCTGCCGCCCGCGATCCAGACCCGGTTCAAGCCGCTGCTGGCGACCGAGGCCAGCCGCATCAGCACCGCGCAGTTCGTTGCCCCCGCCGTCATGCAGATCTTCAGCACCCCGATCCATCTGCTCGGCCTCGACGTGTACAACCGGCAGACCAGGCTGGGCCTGCGCGCGCGGCTTGCGCGTGTCGTGCGTGATTGGGGGGTTAGTGCGCTGGCCAGGATGTGCCGCATCATCCCCGCGTTTGGGGTTGGCGGCGTTGTGAACGGTAGTATGAGGAGGGAGCTGATGCAGCCATTGCTGTGATGGGAGTTGATCCATTGCTGGGATGGGAGTTGATCCATTGCTGGGATGGGAGTTGATCCATTGCTGTGATGGGAGTTGATCCATTGCTGGGATGGGAGTTGATCCATTGCTGTGATGGGAGTTGATCCATTGCTGTGATGGGAGTAATGATCATGATCGCTCCGATGCACGTCTGTAGATGCGTCTGCGGTGCACAACAAAACAGTCCATGCGATCGGCAGCACTAGATGATAGACTAGAATAGACGCCTGGATTCCAATCACAGTCAACTGCCGAGCAACGTGAGCACCTGTCCTCGACTGCTTGGGCACGTCAGCGAATACACTGTACTGCAGAGGAGAAGGCGATATCGCTGATGACGTGATCTCTGACCCCATCTCGACGAAACGGGACTAGCTTAAATAACCCCACTTTGTCCCCGAGTCAGGCATACATCTTAAGCTAGGCCTGATTGAGTCAGATCAGCGACTCTGCCAAGAAACGCCCCCGTTGAGGACAATGAAACGCGCCGACCGCATCTGCGACATCGCACCGATCAGGCCATTACTTGTCCGACCTTGTACCACACACAGCCCATCAGACAGAGTCAATAGCACAGACACCCTCAATACAGCTTTTTTTCTCCCTCTGCAAAGTAAACTGTCCATATTCGTGATGTCGTCGCCTTCTCAGCCCGACGAGGAGACCCAACCTTTGCTCCCAGACTCTACTCCTAATACTACGTCTGACCCTTCTTCCTCTTCTTCTTCTTCTTCAGCTCCGGCTACTTCTCCTACTTCTACTACAACAATCCTTCGCCAACTCTACACCTCGCACCTCCTGTCGACATGCAACTCGCGTGTCTTCGAGTTCGGCGCCATCCTCTACCTCGCCACCATCTTCCCCGCCACCCTGATGCCCATGTCGGTGTATGCGGTGAGCCGAGGCCTGGCTGCCGTGCTCTTCTCCCCGCTGCTGGGCCGCTTTATTGACCGCGCGGATCGGTTGCGGGTTGTGCGTTGGTCTATTGGTTAGTACTACTTACTACTACTGCCTGATGGCAAATTTCATTCAACTTCCATCTCCCAGAAAAAAAAAAAAGAAGAAGAAAAGAATGTCTGTCAAGTTAACCCGCCTGGCTCGGTCTGCAGTCCTCCAGCGATTCGTCGTCGCGGTCTCGTGTGCGCTGATGTGGGCGATGTTAAAGGTGGAAAGAAGTCGCGGCGGCGATGGCAGCAACAGCAGCAGTCCCGGCACGGTTCAGTATGCGTGTCTGGCTGTGCTTGCCCTGTTGGCGTGTGTTGAGAAACTGGCTTCGGTTTTGAATCTGGTCTCGGTTGAGAGGGATTGGGTGGTTGTCATTGCGAAGCATTGCAGCGGGACCAGTGATGGTGATGGTGATGGTGATGGTGATGGTGATGGTGATGGTGATGGTGATGGTGATGGAGTTGGTGATAACGGCGACAACAGTGAAGCATTGCTTCGCCAGGTCAACTCTCAGATGCGCCGTATTGACCTGGCCTGCAAGCTACTCGGTCCGTTTCTGATATCCGTCTTCGACTCGGTGTCGACCCTGTTGGCTATTGAGGTCAACTTTGGCCTCAACGTGCTTTCCATTGCGGTCGAGTATGTTATGATATTAAAGGTGAGAATTCCATATCTTCTTCCTTGATTGAGGCTGCTTCACAGTCTGAATGCCGCTTTAGGTCTATACCAGTGTGCCGTCTTTGCAAACACCAAAAGCACAACCGCAACAGCAGCAACAGCAGCAACAGCAGCAACAGCAGCAACCTGCCAATGGCCATGGCCGAAAACGAGACTTTTCCATCCGTCACAACGCAAAACACCTCAAGGATGCGGTGCTGTTCAGCGTGCAAGAGCTCGTCTTCTATGTGCACCACCCAGCCTTCCGCCCCTCCTTTGCCGGTTCTCTGCTCTACTTGACTGTGCTCTCCTTCTCTGGGCAGATGATTACCTTCCTGCTCGCCTCGGGTCTCACCTCTCTCCACGTCGCCATCGCACGCACCCTGTCGGTCATCCTGGAGCTGTCAGCCACCTGGCTGGCCCCGCTGGTGATGGCACACATCGGGCCTCTCCGCTCGGCCATCTGGTTCTTGAACTGGCAGCTAGTCTGCCTCTCTGTCGGTGTGGCCTTGTTCTGGATCTGGTCTCCCCCCATCCGCGCTCTTGCTACTACTCCTTCCCATTCTGCCATCGCCCTCCCCGTCGCCCGCTCATCCATCGCCCTCGTTGCCGGCACCATCCTTTCCCGAATCGGCCTCTGGGGGTTCGACCTGTCTACTCAGGTGATTGTGCAGGAGGAAGTCGAACCCGATCACCGCGGCGCCTTCTCCTCGGTCGAAGCTGCCTTTCACAGCGCCTTTGAGCTGCTCTCCTACGCCTGCACCGTCTACTTTTCCAAGCCAGCTCAGTTCCGCTGGCCGACCCTGGTCAGTCTAGCTGCCGTATACAGTGCCGCGGCTGTGTATACCTCGTTTTTACGCGCAAGGCGTGGCCATCTCTTGCATTTGGATGCTGCAGTAAACATCGCACGGGAGTGTATCAAACCGAGGACAGTTGTTGCAGGACAGTAAGAAAGAGAAATCTAAACAAGGATAGTTTCCCTTGCCATTCTCTATCTATTCATGCAAACCATCATAATCAATCATTGCCATTCTCTATCTATTCATGCAAACCATCATAATCAATAATCAACATAAAGGATCAAGATCAAATCACAACTTCTGCGCCTTCCACTCGCGGCCCAACGCATCCAAACTATTCTCCCCATCAACCAAGACACACCAGCCCTCACCACCCACAGTGCCCTCATCAAACCCAGCCACGGCGTTCTCAAAATTCCGCTGCGCATACGCCAACACGCCGTCGTCGAAGCTGCCCGGCTGCAGCCACACCGACTTGACCCCAACCTCCTTGGCCGCCTTGAGCGTCTCGAGCGTCGCGGGAGGCGGCGTGATGAAGCTGAGCGCCGTATCGGCCGGCGCGGCCAACTCGCGCACGCTGGCCACGGTGGGGTATGTGTGCGAGGGCAGCGAGATCGTCGGCCGGGTTGGGTTGATCGGTGTTACCGGCAGCGAGTGCGTATGGTACCTGTTGGTGTTGGTTTCCAAGCCGGTCTTGTTCTTGTTTTTCTTTTGTTTCCTGAAATTGAAAAAAACATAAAAAAGGGGGGGAGGAACGGTTGGTTATAAGAATGAGGATAATAATAATAATAATAATAAAATCTCACCATGCGAGAATACGATAGCCGAATTTGGCTTGCGCCTGGGATGCGCCGACGACAGCAAACTGCGGCGACGCGAAGAATCGGTGTGCGGCTTCCTGGGTCTTGGACATGCTGAAGGATTGAATTTTTTTCTTTCTTGATTCTTTTGTTAGAGTGAGTGGTAATGTGTGTTGGGTTGTTGCAAAGTTGTGTAAGTCAATACGGTACGGAGCAAGGAGGTGGGAGGGGGGGAGAAGTATAATAATACTGTGACTTCCTCGAGGGAGGAATGACAAATCTTCCCTTGGCGAAAGACGGACTTGCAAGACCTCATATTGGCATGTGGGTCGCTGCCCCAACCAACTGGGGAAGGAACAATCCAGTCAAACCCCGAAGCGAACGGGATGCAACCTTTTCAACGGAATAGGTGCGTGCTTCTATGCTTCTACAGGCCCTTCGTTTACATGCTTGCTCGAGGAAAAAGAGATATAGAGCGAGAGTGGCCTGTGTGTCTCCGCTATCCCGGCAAGGAGGCTGAGGGATGACGTTCGACAGCTTCGATTTTGCACATTCCCCTGGCTTGGCCTTCTGCCTCCCCCGTCTTTGGTGCTGTCATCTAACATGAGGGATAAAATTCAGGCCGCGTTGGGCTGTTTGGAGCTTTCTGGCCATCACTGATGAAACAACCCCCCTGGCAGTGGAGTTGAGTTGACCAAGGACCCAACTGACGCTCGCTCTGAAACAGTATAGCCAAAGGGCTTGGAGCAGATGTGATGAATGGAAATCTTCATCTAGGCAGACAGGCTGTGGACAAAGCCCCCGCCTCTGCAGAATCCAAGGAGATAGGGCACGTATTCTATCGTCGACGACCTGTAGCCAAGAGTCTCACGTGACCACACGTCGACACATAAGTGACTTTTCCTTTTCCGATCTCGGCCTCTAAGGCAAACATGCCAAGTGCCACGCATGTTACAATCTTTCGTACTCGGAAATATCAATCATTCCTACTTCCAACCAATCAAGCTTCCGCTGAAATCACACATACGTCTCCGCCAGACAGCGATCCCAGTCTACTGTGGTAGAGATCGGAATGGAACCGCTCCCTCTGCTGAATGGCTCCATTACCCTCTCATGCTCTCGGCTTCTTGGGACGCTATCAACGGGGACTCTGTAGTTATCCACTGCCAAAGAGCCGATTCGAAGCTTGTGAAAGCGTGATCCGACGAGACTCCAGCAGGGTCCCACGAGATCTAACTTATGCAGCCACTGCTTCGTACTTGTTGGATCGATTGTTGTGCCATTCGATTCTTTCTCAGTCTGATGCTCAGTCACAGCTCTCTACTCTGACCATCATGCGAGCTCTCATACTGCACTTTATGCAGAGGGAGAGAAGGCATGCCCCTTGCATCCTCATGCTCACAGGTCTTCACCCAAGCAACATATTTGTAGCTGAAGATGGACATGTAACAGGTGTGATTGATCTTGAGTGGGCATGTACCTTGCCAGTGGAGATGCTTCAGCCCGCTTACTGGCTGACCAACAGATCATAACGGGCGATAGTTTGATTATAACCATCTGGAAGAGGACACTTTCTGGAAGCACGGCCTCCTATACACAAGATAATGAGGAACAGTTGGGATAGTGGAGGGTTTGGGTGCTTCAACGCCATTGACAGCTTGACCGGTGTCTACAATACATGTTTTCCAAGGCCAAAAGAAGGTGACCACCATATCCTCGAGTTGACTCTGACGTCTCTTTAACATCTGTTGACTCTGACGTCTCTTTAACATCTGTTGACTCTGACGTCTCTTTAACATCTCGTTGACTCTTTGATGTCTCTTTCCGTCGAATCACTCACCTTTCACGTTCACCGCGTGGCGTAGAGACGAAGAAGGGTAGGCCAACGAAGCTCCAACAAACAGAATATATACTGGTCGTCTTGTAGTCTGTTAAGCACTCTTCAGTTATGATATATACAAAAAGCCAATGGTGATGAGACTTCAGCCTGAGTCAACTCTCTGCATGCCTCAGCATTGTTCGCTGTGGCCGTGCAGCTCAGCTACCCTAGCCCTGACCACAGCAAGCCAACTAAGATGAAAGCTGCGAGCACAAGTTCCAGGCCCATTGGACACTCCTCCTCAGCCACATGGAGTCAGCCTGGGCTGATGGCCGCCTTGGCCAGTTCGCCTGACTGGGCCGGGCCTTATTCCACTGGGCCACAGCTTTCCCACTCCAGGCTCTGCACATCTGTTTAGTCATGCAAAGCAGATTGATGTCAAGGTGAATCACATTGCTCTCCTGCCGTCACCATCGGGCCACGTGGGCGACCGACCGACCGACCACATCTGTTCAACAGACCGACCAGGCGGTCATGTCTAGGACCCTATAAATCTAGAAGCCTCTCCGCGCCCCCAGGCCGATCTCAGTCACCATGTCGTCCACCGCTCGACGGCAAGCGCCCGTTGCTCGATTCAATACATTTGAGGAAGACGACGAGACGATCAAGGCCCAGATCGGTCACGCCTCCCACACTCAGCGTGCCCTCAGGCATCAGCTGTGGCCTGCAAAGCCTTCTCACGATCACCACCACAACCACCCGTCAGTCCACCGCCATACCAAGTCGTTCGACCACTTGATGCGCCAAGCCAGTTGGAGCCTGTGCCCGGACTCTCCCCCCTTGGACCGAAGCGTCAGCCTCAACTCCTCCACCATTCGTGGATGTGAGACGTCCGCACAACGGCGAGACTCGCCCATTTCCTTCTGCCAGACAGGTGAGACGTCCGCACAACGGCGAGACTCGCCCATTTCCTTCTGCCAGACAGTCCCTTCGTCCCCCGTCGATGAGTCAGTCTATGGCTACCACCGTTCTCCTCCGATGGTCACGAGCAGCCTAAAGCAGATGAAGAAAGAGCAGAAGCTGGAGAAGAAGGCTGCCAGGGAAAGGGAGAGGGCACAGAAGAAGATTGACAAGCTGGCGTTGCGTATCACGAGGACATCAGACACCCACATAGCCTTGTTCCCCTCTTCCACATCAGCACCAGCACCAGGGCCCAGGCTGCAAGGCCCAAAGCGATCGTTATCCGCTCCGTCCTCGTCCAAGGCCAAGGAGGCAGCGATCCAGCTGGTCAAGAAGCTCACCACATCTAAATCGAAGCTGTCTCGCAAGTGGTCGAAGAAGGAGCAAGCTGTGCCTCACATTGACGACTTTCCCACCAAGCCTGATCTTCAGTACTATCTTAGCCCATCTCCTGCCGGGGAAACCCATGAAATTGCTGAACTACCCGGCGCTCTGCCTTCCTACACGCCCTTCCAGGATACGACCAAGAATGAGGTGAACAGTCCGATATCAGATCTTGAGCCTGTCACTATCGATCCGCCCCTGGTGCCCCCAACATCCCTCGACAGTCCCGCGGTTTCCAGGATGATGCGTTGTGATCACTGCCAGTTCGGCATCAAGCTGGACGAGCAATACTTTCATTGTTCCATCTGCAACAACGGCGATCGCATTGTCTGCAGTGCTTGTGATGCCGCCGGCCTGAGCTGCCGACACGAGCTGACCGAGAGGGTGCGACGAGTTCTTCGATACGATGATGGTACTCGACAGAAGAATGTCAGCCAACCGCCACGCCTCCAGACAGACTCGCCCCTGTCAGACCCTCCAGTCTGGTTGCCTGAGACACAGGCCAGATCCCAGGATACGACGCCCCCACCTGGGCCTGCTGTGACCGAAAGGCACGACAGACACTGCCATCTCGAATTCAGAGAGCTGGATGTACGCAAGCGTGAACAGGACGTCACCTTGAGAGAACGCGAAGCAGCCTTGGCCGAGCGGGAGGCCCGGCTGCGAATTCATAGAGCAGAAAACGATGCGCGTGTTCGGAAACAAGAAGCAGACAACCAAGCATTGATGACTCAACTGATCGAGCTGGCCAGTCTCGGTGCACAGTTTGTTCGCTCGCTCTCGCAAAAGTCTTCACCTTCAGATGAGAAAGACATTCTCAGCGGTTTTGATGACAACGAAGAATACCTGCGCCAACATGCGGGTAAACGCAAGGCATCCGGCCGATCCTCCTACCTCTCGGGTAGCCCAACGACTCCGTCCGTCAGATCGCCTCTCCAAAATGCATCCCGGCGACCAGAGGGTGAGGGTAACGAGGATGGAGATGAAGAGGGTACCAGCACGCCAAAACGACCAAGGCTGGGCACCGAGACCAACGGCGAGAAGTTGTATGCCTGCCACTTTTGCAAGTTTGACAGTCAACGATACTCGGGGCTCAACACGCAAGAGATGCAATATCGCCACTGTTCGAGCGGCTACTGGCCTGATATCTCGCGGCTCAAGCAGCATTTGTATCGCGTCCACTGGCGCGGACGTCATTGCAATCGCTGTTACAAGACCTTCAAACGGCCCGAGGAGATGGAGGACCACCTGCGCGAGAGCCAGCCATGCACGGAGCGTGAATGCCCATTTCCCGAGAAATTCGACGACGAGAAATTCAACGAGATTCGGCGGAAACGACCGCGCGCGTCCCCGGAAGAGGTGTGGTATGTCATCTATCGTCTCTTGTTTCCAGGCCATGAGCCTCCGGCGTCGCCATATGTAGATGGCACCACTACTCAACATACTGCAGCGGTTGCATCAACACCGCCCGACTCGGCAGTGCAGATGTCGAATGCTGCACAGGCTGCCTTTGCAGCGCGATTGGACCAGAGTCATCAAGTAGCCTGGTTGCAGGAACCAGGTGCTCGCGAATTCCTGCTGGAACAGCTACAAGAGTCGATGCACGAAGTCATTCGCTCCTTGCCCTGGGCACTGGGCACACCTTCCGCAGGTGTGCCATCAGTTACTCCATCTCCAGCAACCCCGAGCTGGGACAGACCGGCTCGGGTGAGTGTGCAAGTTCAGCATCTGAATGAGCAGGCAATGGATCTATCGCCATGTCCAACATGGGTCGCACAGGACGGATTGACTCCGCCGTCTGGCTCAGGTGAGCAATTGTTCTTGTCCAGTCATCGACGTAGCTTTAGCCGCCCTCTGTCTTGTGGAAGAGAGAGTACCAGCGAGCCGACGTTGATTTCCGGTACGGAGACAACACGCTCTGAAATCTTTTTCAGGGCGCCAACACCGGTGGATATGGAGGATCGATACGACTCTGAAAGTGGTAGCTGGCGGCACGGAGACGAGGAACTCGACCTTGCAATGACCACAACGCCTGGCTTCGAGTTCGAATTTGGCGACACGCGCATGTCTGGACTTGGACCTGACGATATCGAGTTAGCTTCGCCATCGGCAAAGGCACAGGGTCCGAAGCTTCTGAGCGCACCAGCATTCAGGCCTGTCAAGATCGCCCACCTGGCCGTGCCTCAGTGTTCAGAAGCAGCGGTGGAGACCTCATTGAGGCCGACGGCGTCTGATGCTTCGGCCGACTCTGGATATGTTTCCGCAGAGCAGCACCCCCAACTTGGCCGAGTGCGTATCAAGGGCCATCGATCGCTTGCCCCTCTGGATACGAGGATGCCAGAGTCTTCTGCAACCGATCAAGGTGCTGACATGGATGTCCTCGATGTCAGGTTTGAGGATTTCCTGGAGTTCGAACACTGACGAGTTTGGGAACGTGAATGGGACCGATCTGACTGCTGACCTGTATCAACAAGGGCGTGAGTAGGGATGTATATTAAACCACTATACACGTACACCTCCACCGGGGTATTAATTGTCAGTACAGTCGGTTGTGTATATCTGCAATCCAAATAGGGCTTAGTCCTCACGTGGTCATTGTCCAATCATGCTTCATCCGTCCACGTGACCTACCTCGGCACTTGCCGCTCTCCGACAGCAATTCGGATTCGGATGCCAAAATAATGCCACTGCTCTGGCCAATCACAGCCATGCCAGATCAATGCCATTAGGAATGCGGAACATCACAAGAGCTTCACGGATTATGGCCGTTCGCATTCACTGCCATTCGCTCACAACAAGCCGAGTCCGACTCTCTGCGTGCGCCAAACGCGACGGCTGTGGCACCCTCAGCAGCATGGCCAAAGGCTGAGAACAATCAAGCACTCACACCACCGGGCGGTTGAGCAGAGAGAAGGAAGGCGAGAGGAGGAATGCCCAACGACGTCAAAACGGTGGCCGCCTATGCGGCCGGGGCCTCGCTCGCAGCAGTCGCAGCATTCTACGTGTTCGGACCGACCTTCTTCATCGACGGCGACCACACGTACTCGGGCAACGACGGCCGCAAACGCACCATCGTCGGCCTCGTCAACAGCGCCAATGACTGCTTCATCAACTCCGTCCTCCAGGCTCTGGCCGGCCTGGGCGACGTGCGCCTGTACCTGATCAAAGAGCTGCATCGCCGCGAACTCGAGGGCAGCGACATTTACACACTGCCGCCCCCGGTGCTGCGCAACGGCGAGACTGCTGAAAAGGTGGTCAATCTGCAGAGTGGCCTGGTCACCCGCGCACTCAAGGAGATGCTGGACGCGCTGAATGAACGGCCTATCTACAAGAAGACCATCAGTGCCAGGCCGTTGATCATAGCCCTGGAGAAGGCCTTTCGCACGCGCATCAGCCGGAACCAGCAGGATGCGCATGAGTTTCTGCAGATTGTCCTTGAGCGCCTGTGTGACGAATACCATGCGGCTGAGAATGCTCGGAAAAGAGCGAGGGAGAAGACACTGCCAGGTGGTGAGGGCGAGGGCGATGGCGGGAACGAGGACGGCGCCGCCTCGACGCATCCCGACCCCGGTCCTATCAGGACCGTTGCCGCCGTCGCATCCGACCAAGGCTTTCCCTTTGAAGGCCGGATCGAGAGCCAGATCCAGTGCCAGCATTGCGGCTTCAAGACCAAGCCGACGGCCACCACTTTCGTGTCGCTGACGCTCAATGTACCCCAGAAATCGGCAACCTCGCTCGACAGCTGCTTTGACATGCTGCTGAAAAGCGAGGAGATCGACGACTTCAAGTGCGACAAGTGCCGGCTCTGCCAGGCTCTGGAGTGGAAGCAGAGGCTGCTGAAGTCTGCCAAGTCCGACGCAGAGCGCGACCAGCTGGCGACTGACATTGAGAAGATCGAGGAAGCCCTCAGGATAGACCCTGAGAAGCTACCGGACGGTGTCGAGCTGCCAGATCGCTCGCAGGCGCCCAAGAGGAAGATCCGCAAGTCGACTCGCATCACCGTCTTCCCCAAAATCATCGCCATCCACCTGTCGCGGTCCGTGTTCGACCCAGGCTCCTACTCAACCAAGAACATGGCCAAGGTCTCGTACACTCCGCGACTGCGCCTGGGCGGGCTGTTGAATGAGAAATGGTACAAGCTCCTGGGCGTTGTCTGCCACAAGGGCAGCCACAGCAGTGGCCACTACGAGTCCTTCCGGCGCAACCATCTGTATCCCCCATTTGCCACGCCAGACCCCTTTGCTGCTTATGCCGCTGCTGCTTACCGACCTGCCGCCGCCGTGCCCACAACACATGCGACTCCCGCTCCTCCCCCGGCCACCGCCGCGGCGGATATCGCTGACGAGGCATCCTCGCCGGCGCCCCAACTGTCTTCTTCTTCCCCAGAGCCAGTCGTCCCATCCCCCGACCAGACGCCGGCCGAATCAATCCCCCCGGCACGACCACCGTCTCAAGCCCAATCACTCTCGACAGCAACGACCACTACGACCACAACCAACAGCACCACCAACTCCGCTTCCGACTCGACCACAAATACTACGCCCTCGGCCTCACTTCCATACACCTCACCCCCGGTACCACCATCCTCTCCGTCACCGTCGCCGTCAGCGTCAGCGTCACCGTCGCTATCGCTATCGCTATCGCTCTCTCCCTCACCCTCGATCCGCCGCACCAACACAGTCGCGACCACCGCCACAAACGCTACCTCAATTCCACAAATCACCATGCACTCGTCCCCCAGCGTATCCCGCAGCGACCTGCGCTTCTCAGATACAGCAACAACAGCCGCAGCAACCGCAACCGCACGCCGCAAAAAGGCCAGCGACCGTTGGTGGCGCATCAGCGACGACAAGATCAAGGAAACGCGCACGAGCGATGTGCTGAGCATGCAGCGCGAAGTCTATCTCTTGTTTTATGAGTTGGAGAGGGACGGCGAGGAAGGGTTTTTCTAGCACTGGGAATGATGATTTTCTTTGCTACACCTCATTGATAACTGTAGTGTGTTTGCCATGTTTGCCATGTTTGCCGTGTTTGCCGTGTTTGCCGTGTTTGCCATATTTGCCATGTTTGCCATGTTTGCCATATTTGCCATGTTTGCTCTCGCCAAACTTCAGCCACCCATAATAACTAGAAACTCGCACTCGCATTGTCGGCTCGTCTACGCCCGCATCCAGATTGCCAACATGGCTTCCACAGCGCACTCACGCAGCCGCTCTCGATCTCGATCACCTACGCCCAAATCAGTCAAAAGAGCCCCTTCGCCTCATCCGCAAACGCAAACGCAAACGCAGCCACAACTGCAACCAGAGCAGGACCAGTCGCGGCAGCGGTCACGCTCAAGATCACAGTCAAGATCGCGATCGCCTCGCCGATCTCCATCTCCAAGATTATCCTCCAGACCGCCGAGTGCAGCCCGGAATGGGTACACGCGAGGACGGACGTACAGCAGAAGTGCCACCAGCAGGAGCCCCAGTCGTGGACCCAGACGGTCGTATCGCGACCGCAGCTACAGCCGAGACGCCAGCAGAGGCCGTGTGGGCGTGCAGAGCTCCAAGATTGTGGTGGAGAAGTTGACCAAGAACGTGACCGAGGCACACCTCAGCGAGATCTTTGGCACCTATGGCCGCATCGAGTCCATCGACCTCCCGCTGAATAGGCAATGTATGTCCGTCCTATCCAGGCCCCTGTCGTGCTAAGCAAGATTTTTGTTCACTCACATTGCGCTCCAGTCATGACGAACCGTGGGACTGCGTACATCCTGTATGACCACCCATCAGGCTCCGAATCAGCGATTGCTCACATGCATGAAGCTCAGCTTGACGGCGCTGTCATCACAGTCAGCATTGTCCTGCCTCGACGCGCATTCTCGCGCTCCCCGCCCCCTGCTGCACGCTCCTCGCGAGGAGGCCCGTCTCAGCTGCCACCTTCATTATCAACACGCAACCTGCCGCCGCCTCAATCATCTCGCGGTCCGGCGACTTCGAATAGATACCGCAGTTCACCACCGCCACCGTCTAGACGAGGCCAGTTCGGTGGTGGTGGTGGTGGTGGCGGTGGCGGTGGCAGTGGGCGTCGAAACGAGCAGCTTGCAGACGATTACTATGCTCCTCCGTCGCGGTCCGCGCGGTATTCGCGGTCTCCCACCCCGCCGCCGCGCCGCCGCCGCAGGTCACTCTCGTTTTCCAGATCGCCATCGCGGACTCCACCACCCAGGAGACGGGGAGGTCCTCCACCGCCGCCACGCAGAAGGCGGCGGTCACCCAGCTCCTCCAGCTACTCCAGCTACAGTCGCAGCCGCACTCGGTCCCGATCCCGATCGCGGTCTGCTAGCAGAAGCAGATATGGCGGGAGACGGTAGCATCAGGCTGCCCCGCCTGTTACTCTGTACTGTACTGTAGTTTCAGTTACTCTGGCACGTGCGCTCGAATTTTTGGATGGCACTACAGTACTCGTATGTGATACGTATCACCTTATTATTGTAGACGTGCAGCGTCTGGTTCCACTTCTGGGTGTACACGTGTAAAGATATACTGGTAGTAAGGTAGCATGGATATGCAACCAGTAGCCTGCGGTTTAAAAAAAAACAAGTGGTTTCAGGCAGACTGATCTAGACCGCTCAGTACCAATCATGGCATCATCATTCATACATTACGGACGGATACAGGACATGCATGCAAATGCAGAAGACAGATAACATCAACCAAGTATCCATTACGACTCGGCCCCTAATAATAATAATAAGTCCTAATCAATCACGCAAAATACGCACTAATATGGTTCGTATCCGTAGTACGGACTGTACATGTAATACTAAATTTTACGCCAATTCCCACCTTTTTCTTCTTCTTCTTTTCCATTCCTTAGAGCAACTGCCTTATCAAGCGCGGTTTCGCCAAGAAACAAAAAAAAAAGGGCTAGACAGCTCTAGTGTGCCAACAATAAGTTTTTTTCCCCCTCAGGCTTCTTCTAGTGCGTCGTTGGCGTTGGAGCTAGCCCAGCCCAGCGCCGCCACTAGCCAGCCACAGAACAGCCTTGTTACTTGGACTATAAGATTACTTCTTGGCCTGGATTGGCTGCGCGGGGCTGATGCTTAAAATCCCTTCCCTCCCCCCCCCACGTTCCAAATTTCGCTTGGCCACTGGCATCTTGCGATAGGGTACGAGTGGAGAGGTATTATCCGACTGGCCAGGAATGTGTCAGTTAACTCAAGTCAAGTTTCGGTGGTGTCTAATTACTTGTTAGCCCCAACCTTAGCGCACGCACGCGCACCGCTACTTTCTTACCTGGCCTGGACAGCAGCATCAAGTCCGGCCGCCTGCAGTTTTTTTTCGTTTGCAAGGAAAAAAAAAAAGAACGCAGAAAAGGAAGGGGGATCAAGCACAACTTTTGCTATTTTTGGAAGACAGAAAGAAAGGAGGACGAAACAAAGGGGGGGGAAGGGAAGACATGCACAGAAAGAATTCAATATCTGTCACAGTGAGAGGTGACATCAGAGCCCTTTTTACTGAACCCTTAAATAACTAACTGCCAACCAAGCGTAATAGAGTTCGTCGCCTGCACCATCGCGGACCAAGGCTTACTTATTCCAGTGTAGAGGGAAAATTAGGGCGCTGGGCGGGGAATGTTTTATACACTCCATACCTGGAATTTTAAGTGTGAGACGACGGTGGCAGCGCCACCAACAGGGGTCTCTGGCCAATAGAAAC
>QQSL01000041.1:0-146435 GCA_003693665.1 Chaetothyriales sp. CBS 134920
GTTGTCCTAGTTCGGACTAGTGTGTGGCTAACCAGATATGGTTAGCTTTGGTTGCAGTAACAATTTGGTAACAATTTTGGGGGTCACGTGATGTTGGATCACGTAATCAAGAGGAAATTGGCGGATGCCACTTTGACAGGTTTGGGATTCAGCGCGCCATTAAACGGGCGAGTTTAGGTCGCCGCTGGGCTGATAAATTAGAGCAATGCAACTCGTGCACTTCTGGCCAAAGAAGATGGAAATTTTGACACCAGCTGATGGCTAAGGGATTTTCCAGGTGTAGTACCATGAAAAATAATTGCCCGAATGATCGTCACCTTCTTATTTTCCAGGTTGTTCTGTGCCCACCCCTTGTCTCGGCAGTTAATGGTCTTAAAAAGTCTAGGTGCATTCTCAGATCAACGAATCCCTTACGTTTACCTGTTCTAGAACGTTGTTGACAGATCTGAAAAATATTAGCTACCTGGGTGCATTGGGAGTCTGACTGACAAGCATTACTGTGCTCCATGGGGATGAGCCCAGTAGCGCCTCTAGTGATTCTCCCCAAGAACCCGACTCGGCAGTATCTCGCAGTTGGCCATGGGTATTCGCAATCGGTGCCGAAAATTGCTTATGGCATTTGCGTACTCCTTCAGTGGAAGAGCTCCTGGGCAGACCTCTGTGACCAATGAATTTTCAACTGATTGCAGGTTGGTGAACTATTAGTATCAGGTGCCCTGCTGCCCTCCTTTGTATTTGCGTTTGAACTCCTAAGCAGCTGATAGTGACCATGGCAGCGACACCCCCGAAGTCTCCCAGCGAGGTCGACAACAGCTCTCTCCAAAAGACAACGACCTCCTTGTTCCACCACAGTCTGATAACCTCTGACTTTGACGCTCTTACATTCAGTGCTGCAGCCGCATTGCAGCTCAAAGTACTGGCATTGTCAGACGAAGAGCAGGGACTCCATGACTACATTACATCGAAGTCTGATCACCGACTGATCGTGTCGCCGTACAACTCTTTGCCGCACTTGCTTGACCTCCAACGTTACGACCACGCAACCCAACTCCTGGCCAAGGCACTGACAATTCTGAGGCCCATTCGAGACAACTACGCGACCGAGCCGTTTCTGGAGTCCTTCAATTTCGGTGAAGTATTTTCACTACTGAGGAAGCTTGTCCAGGTTGAAGGTCATCGTTGGCAACAGCAAGAGTTTTACGTTGTCACTTTCCGTTCCCAACTCAAGCCGAATGCTGATTCGAAGAGATTGTTTGATCTCGACTCCTACTCTCACGCAGAAGCTACGGCTAGTGGGGGTTTGTTGAAGTACTGGTATGGCGTCAAGGATGAGAACTTGAAGAATCTTGCAACATGTACGTGCACACTCGGAGCATTTTTGTCCCCCCCCTTTCCCTTTTGTGGCCTAGCACTATGGACTAAATCGAATCTCTGGGGCCCCTGCTGTCATTGGGTACCATGCTGACGGAGCCTTGTAGGTTTTTGGCGTAGCAGGAAAGATGCATACGAAGGCGGTAAAGGTCCATGGCACGCACAAGCCCGAGCTGCCAAGGATATCTGGTACCAAAGCATCGTGTTCAAGACCTTTGCCCTGACGGTTGAGGATGGTGTCAAAGGCTGGTCGTTTACTGACTACCCTGAACTGGGCCATTAGCAACGCAGAAAGAATTAGTCCTAGGCCAATATAGTACCAGCTTAGAATCTTTACACTATTGATCTTCTCTTAACGTGCCGTCATATGCCCCATGAATACAGCCAGGAACATGTAACTTTTCTTTCTCTACGTCAGGATATCCCAACATCAAACTCGGACAACCCGACATGGATCCCAGACAACCTGACGTCGTACTCAGACAAACCGACGTCGAACCCAGACAAACACGCCAAGTCCCCTCAGTGTCACGTAAATTGGACCGTTAACTCAGACTGTCAATGACAGCTTAGACAATCAATCTTTACTTTGAACCAATTACACTTCCACTTGTTGTCACAGAAACATCGTTGCTCGCCACGTGTCGACGGGAAGTTAACCCTGCATCAACCCCCGAGCTAAGTGCCTCCGCGTGATATCCACAGTGGGGGAGAACTTAGATCCCGCCATGGTGTCCCTGACCAACGCTAAATGATGGTGTGAGCGATTTTGATATAAGAATTCATGCATCTCCCAATATCTTGGAATGTGCAAGTTTTTGCAGAATCTGGCAATAGTCGGAAAGCACGCCATGGTGCTCTGTAATCGTGCCAGCAGCAAGGCAAAGGAGCCGAGCTCGTTGGGGCTTGGCTCTAACACATAAATTGACCTGTACACGTGGAGGCAAAACGTAAGCTTCCAAAGAACAACAAGGTTAGAACTATATACAGAGCTTCGGGAACGGTCAACAGGCATCGTCAAACCACCAACCGATCGCAATCGCAATGGTTTATCCCTCTTTCCCCCTTACCGCAGAGGTGCTTTCATACCGGGCCCCCGAGCCACCATTGAAGCCTTTCAAACCTCCAAAAGACCGAGCGTTCTTTGCTGATCCCCAAAAGACTTCGCTCCTTTCTGCGGCAAAGGCGGTCAAAGACCTCACTCCTTTCGTCGGGACTGAACTTGAGGGCATCCAGCTGAGCCAACTCACCGATGCTCAAAAAGACGAACTGGCCCTTCTTGTTGCCGAGGTGTGTGTGCAGAATCTCTGCTTTCTTTGGTTCGGTTTTGATATCTCTCAGTGCTGACACATCGTCGAACAGCGTGGTGTGGTCACCCTCCGTCAACAGGATTTGACGCTCGAGCAACAGTATGCTTTGAGCGACTATTGGGGCATAGTATGTCGCGTTTCTGTCCCGCGGGAAAGCCAAGCTCAGAAGAAGACTGATGCGTTGACAGAGAGACCGTGATCCAAACCAAGTCGATCCTCGCCATGTCACTGTTCTTGGTCGAAATGAGTATGTTGGTTTGTTGGTTGACAACGGGAGACAGAGGGGGAAATCACTCCTTCCCCGGCTGGTCCCCATGGTCACAAATCTGTGTCCGCAAAAGGCGAACAACTCTGACATGCCAAATTTCTCAGCAATCTTCGCGTTTTAGAATCGTACGGCGGCGATTACCATGGAGATCATTCATTCGAAGTCAACCCTCCTTCGTATACAATTTTGCGATTCGTGCGCCATCCGCCTACTGGCGGCGACACCCTTTTCACCAGCCAAGCCAATCTATATGACTCACTGAGCCCGACTCTGAAGAAAGCCCTGTCTGGGCTAACGGCAGTCCATAGCTCCGAGGTATTATTCCCCCATATGTTGACGCCTTCATCCATCAGCGACCTCGCCTCCTAACCCATGCCACAGCAAGCCTATGCGCTCTCAGTAGCCCAGGGAGGCAAGCCCCTGCGTGGACCGATCAGAACAGAGCATCCTCTGGTGAGTCGCCAATCCCTCTGTTTCTCTTTTTTGGTGAGCATTGTTTGACTGAATTCATTTACAGATTCGCACCCATCCGGTCACCCGCAAGCAACTTCTCAACTACAACCCACAGTTTGTGATCCACATCCCGGCGTTGACAGGTGTCGAATCGAAGCATGTAACGGAGCTTTTGCGCGAGCACTTACACACCGCCGACGATTTCACCGTACGATGGAAGTGGGAGCCAAACAGCATCGCCATCTGGGACAACCGCAGCGTGGTTCACCGCGCTATTCCTGGCGGTTACGATCCTCGATCCAGAGAGGCAACGAGGACAGCTGTGTTTGGTGAAGTGCCTTTCTACGAAGGTCCATCCCAGAACGAGCCTCAAGTCGATGAGAAGGAGAAGCAGGAGGAGATATTTGATGGTTACTTTGGTCGTTACGACGAAGGAAAGGACGGCGAGATTACCGAAGGCTTGGCCCCGAAATCCTCGACAGCGGCAGAAGTAGAACCGATAGTAGTGAATTGAATCAAAGCCCTCCGGAGGAAAAGTCCAGGACTAGACCAGGGGTTCGCGCTTTGTACGATGCGAAGAGAATCCTGTCACCACAACGAGGTCAATTGGCGGAGAGAGAAAAAGAAAATGTTCAGTAGTTGTTTGACAGCTTCCACGTATCCACCGTGACTACTGGAGCGCAAGCCCAATTATGGCTTGGTAATGCCGACGCGGAGCAACGCCGTGTGGTGCATGGCCATGTTCGCGCCCGCGTGCTAGGTACACACGACCGAATTTGCATTTGCCGAAAGGCTTCCTGATCTCAAACACACCAAGGTAGATAGACCTAGGTTTTAGCTGTTTCGTCAAAACCACTGGCTGCTGCTCCGCCTGAGCTTCGTTGGCTGCCCTCGACGTTGCTTAGAGGGCCTTTCGCGTTATCGACTGTGGTGCAGCCGCGATTGGGCGCAGCGAAGTAACGGAGGAGTGTTGATTCTCAAGGGCGAATTTGATAATAGGTTGGAACGGCTGGTACTACGTTGTCGCATTTTCGCGATCACTTCTGACTTTTCGTGTTGTCAGCGGTGCTCTTTCGACAGAGGAGTTCTGTAGCTTTTGGACATCATCATTCTCCCCGTCGTGGATCGATAGACTTTGAAAGCAAGCCTCGACAGTGGCGGCTGCGATTTCGTTTCGATGGTTCATATATAATTGTAGTGTAGAACCGTTGCCCGGCAACCACACGCGCCCCTGCAACCGCCATATTAGATTCTGATCAGATCAAGGGAGAGAATCCAGGTCGAAAGCCTTCCGCGACCCGTCCTTGACATGCTTGTCCGACAATTATTGTGTTGGAGCCAGGAAATTTCCAGACTCGTTGCATCGTTGCTTTGTGAGCTGAACTTACAAGTGCTGACAGAGGCTATCTTGGGTCAATCAAAGCGGATGAACAGACGATCTGCCATACCTTAAAGTCGCGACAAACTGCAGCACAATCGTTCTCGCCGATACCTATAAACCGTGTGGGTCATCATAGCAGGAGGGGGAGATGCGTACAGATGACAATGATGCAGATGAAGAATGCGTACCGCATATGCCAACATGAATTTGACCGCCGCGGGGCCACACACTTTCATCCTGTTGAGAGGGAGTAACTGAACGGTTGATCTCCTTAGCCTCGACCTGCTTGGCTTGGGCAACTATGGCATCCCCGCCCTCGCCACCGTCGACACAGTCCGCATGGTTATATGCTCACCTTACCAGGATCCTCACACCAAAGACGAGGTAGGTGACCATGGGCCTTTTCGACCCTTTCCCAGTTGCATGGCTTACTTGGGGTCTCAACGACTTCAATGATCATCAGGTGTTTTCAATCTCTTGCTCAGCGTCTATGTCAGCAACTGCCGGGCTTGGAACTCTTAAGATTCGACCTCAAACCACTTGGTGGGCTGGTGCCTTGCATGCAATCAGTGGTCTGCGGCACCTTCGAGATGTACATGCGGGCATCTAGATGCCAAGGCAGAATTGGTTATGGGTATGCCATTCCTCACAATTCGTGCCATTGGTCATTGTCAATGGACTTTTGTCAAGTCTTCTCGTCTCGTCAAAATCTTCCACAAAGCGAAATGGGCTATTCTCAATTCAGTCTAGCCATGATATCTATTAATACACTTTGCACAGCCTTGTGACTGCACCGCCCCACCACCAGGGCATATTCGTAGACTGCTGCTACTTAAAGCTATAAGTCACTGACAAGTTGCATTCAATATCCACTCACTTGTACCGATCCTTCTGCGGCGATAATCCCGAGATGTCTTACGGTCCTCATCAAGGCAATCAGTATGGAGCGCCTCCAACGCAGCAAGGCTGGGGAGGGGCACAACAGTTCCAACCCCCCACTCAGCAATGGGGCCCTCCGGGTCAACAATCAGGCCCTCCAACCCAGCAATGGGGCCCCCCAGGTCAACAATCGGTCCCTCCAACCCAGCAATGGGCTCCTCCAGCTCAGCAATGGGCCCCCCCAGGTCAACAATCGGTCCCTCCAACCCAGCAATGGGCTCCTCCAGCTCAGCAATGGGGCTCTCAGGCTCATCAGCCAGGTCCTCCACCCCAGCAATCGGGTCATCCAGCTCAGCAGCAATGGGCTCCTACCCAGGTTCATCCCACTCCTCCTTCTCCCGGCTATGATCCAAGGGCAGTTGCGCAGGGCGATGCTTCGCGTGACGCCAAAGCACTCCGAGCTGCCATGAAAGGGTTTGGGACGGACGAACGTGCTCTGATTGCGATTCTGGCCAAACCTGATCCTCTACAAATGGGTCTTCTGCGTAACACCTACAACTCCATCCTCCGCCGCGACCTGCTGTCTGACATCGAATCCGAGACATCTGGGTACTTTCGTGACGGCCTCATGTCGCTGGTCCGCGGCCCATTGGCGCAAGATGTATACAATGTCAACAAGGCAGTCTCAGGCATGGGCACAAAAGAATCACTGCTCAATGATGTCCTCATCGGTCGCACCAATGCCGACATCCGCGCCATCAAGCAGACATATTACAATCAGTACCACCGCACGATGGAATCAGACATTCGCGGAGATCTGAGCATGAAGACTGAAAAGCTGTTTGATATGATACTGGCAGCAACGAGAGCAGAGGAAGCAACACCGATTATTCCTCAGGAAATTGAGAGGCATGTTGGGGACCTGTATGCCGCAACTATAGGCAGATCCCAGGGCGCTGATCAGATAACCGTGTGTGGAATTCTCACCTCCAGGTCAACTGGACAGATTCGGGCAATTGCGCAGCAGTTTGAGGCGAGATATCATACCACGCTCATCAAAGCGCTGGAGAGGAGATTCGATGGACATATGGAAGATGCATTGGTGCTTCTCATCAAACGGGCCTCTGATCCCGCCATGACCGACGCTGAGCAGCTTGAGAGTGCGATGAGCGGCATAGGCACCCAGGACTTTATCCTTGTTCAACGCATTGTGCGCATCCACTGGAACAGACAGCACTTGGACCAGGTCAAACGTGCATATCAGCATCGCTACAAAAAGGACCTGATTGGCAGGGTCAAAGGCGAGATTAGCAACAAGCATTACGAAGCTTTGATGGTGGCATGCTTGTCGTGATAATATAGCAGGCCTGTGTGGTTTCTTTACGTCTCAAGGAGCAAGACCCGCGGAGGACATCTGTATTTGACAATACCCAACCCCTGCCTGTATGAATTAAAGCTCTCACTTCTTAAGCTTTGATGTGCTTGTTATACTGCTGTATCAAGACTATCAACTATTGCTACATCATTACCACGTTGTTGAAAACTAATAACTCGGCCTCCCCTCATCCCATTGCCTGGCAACCACACCATCCGTTTGCTTTGCTCGCAGCAAGCTGCTATCATCCACCACAGAGCCACCAGACAGTCTCCCCGAAAAGGCAGAGACCAAGTCGGTCGGTCCCATCCACTCCCAGACCCGGCTCACCTCGCCAGTTCTCTCACTCTCACGATCGGCGGCTCGCACGTTCGAATTTGCTTCGACAATACTCTTGACATGTTCCCATACCACTTCCCTTTCCCTCGTCTTGAATACATGTCGCAGAATATCATCGCGCAATCCTCGCACTGACAGGAAAGCCTCGCTAACCCTTCCAGCCTCCTTCATCGCCGCTTGCGTGGCCAGCCGGTCAAATACTTTCTCGGCCAGTTCCTTTGCCTGCGCTTGGCTCTGTATTCTCATGAGAATCTCGTGTCGCACCCATAAGCCACCAATGCCGACGACTCCTAGAAGGACAAGAGCGAACTTATACGCGGCCAAGAGTCGCCAGAATCCTCGTCTGAGGGAGCAGATGACTCCGAGTTGGGCGAGGGAGGTACTTGAGAGGAGAATGTGTCCGTGCCTGTTGGAAGATGGATGCTGGTCAGTCAGTAATTCGGCAGACTGTGAAGGAAAGAAGTCAATAACTCACCCATCCTCGGTGACTTCAGTTTCGTCACGGCTCTTAATATCTCCTAGGGCGCTCTGCCACAGATCCTCGAACTCATCCTGACCCATATCCTTGCGTCTCAACTTGCTCACTTGTTGCCTTAGTCGCTCTTCTGGAATTTCCGGTTTCGTTTCAGGAGCGGCAACTGTGGCCGAACTTTCTGCGGCCTCCAACTCTTCGCCACATTCATAAGCTGCCCTCCGCTCCCTGAGTTTCTCGATTGCCTTATCGGCCACTGCCTTGATACGCTTCTCTTTCTCCGAGTCGGGCTCGCATGTGGGAGGCAGAGGAACAAGGCCGTAAAGCGAGAGTGGATGTGGCTTGAGGATGAAGTCGCTCTCACAACGGACCTCCAAATTCGGGTAGCAGAGCGCGTGTGAAGGACAGGGCTCGCAAGCAGGCTGCAGGTGTTCATGCACCCAGGCTGGAACATGTTCATTCTCAGCGAGGGACCACTGATCCTGGCCGACCCCACAATATCCCACCTTCACTTTCTCTTGTCGGTACCAGGAACCAACAGCGGTGCTCACGATGGCAAGGAGAGCGAAAGGCGATAATTTCGCAGCCGTGCTTGTAGACTTCTTCTTTCGTCGCACCAAAGGTGCCGATCGGCCAGGAACAAACTTTCCATTCGCGCGCTCTATTTCCAGCTCTTTCTTTGCATCAGGTGTGAACTCTTCGGTTGTTGTGACACCGTGTTCATCCGTCTGCAGATGTACGTACGCCTTCGCGTCGAAGGCGTCGTCATCTTCCTGCTTCACCTGCGGCGATTTTGGTTCTCTTCTTCTGCCCGAACTCGGCCGACCAGTTGACTGCCGTAAGCGAGAGGTCGACGGAATGCGACGACTCTCGGACGCTGGGCTCGACCCGGACTGAAAAGGGTTATGGGCAGAAAAGGGTGAAGAGCCGTCCTCTACCTTAACCTTTGCTGGTTCCTCCACCCGCACGGCCGGGGCTGCAGGCTGGGGCGCTGGCAAGCTCTTTCTCGTCTTCTTAGCTGATGGCGCAGGCGGTTCTTCAAGTTCTGTGTCTGACAGCCTTGCCTTTGAGCTTGATTTTCGCGTACCCGGTGTTCTCGATCGTCGCGAGGTGGAAGGGGTCTCCTCAGACAGATTGGACTTGCTCTTCCTGCTTCGAGGAGTCTTTGACACTGGTGGCGGCGGTGGCGGCATTAATTCCCCGACGTCCTCATTGGGATCCGAGGGGTCGTCTTGAGTGCCGACATTGGTGATCCCTTTGCTGGTTCTACGTACGCGATCACGCTCTCGCAGTAGTTTCTTCGCCTTTGGGAGCAGGTCGGCTTCGATGATCTCGATGAGCTGGGCCTTCTTGGCTGATGATGCAAAGGGGATGCCGTGCTGAACAAGAACGTTGCGTAGGCGCGGCACAGTGAGCGAGTTCAGGTCGAAACCCGGTTGCAGATAGGCCAATTCACCGTCGTCCGCCATGGTGGCCGTCGCCGTCGCCGTCAGATTCTCCAACAAGCAGACAACAGCATATGAAGGGCGCAGGCGCTATCTCCTGGTGGACAATTATTTTCCTAGTTGTAAACAATCGCCCGTCACTGTTCTTGCAAAGTGGAGCCATGTGGCGCAGCACTTTGATCACATGACTTTAATGTACAGTGAGTGGCGAGTGGCGAGTGGCGAGTGGCGAGTGGCGAGTGGCGAGTGGCGACGGTGGCGGTGCTTTTTGTTCAGCTGCCTACTTGATCTGAGAGAATTGCCCATGGCTACAGAAGAGCATTGCTTGATTAATTGATCAGCTTAACAAGTGCGGGGTCAAGTGACAATACACGGGAAATGTCTGTCCCAAGTCTTGATGAAATAAAAATTCGAAATTAATTTGTATCGCTAAGGCTGCTCTCTTGATCCATGGTTCTCATTATCATCATTGGCAGGGTCTCATCGCCCTCGCTCTTCTCCTCAAGCACCCATCAGCCCGCCACTTGCCAGGGCACTACCTGATCCAATACTGCCGCCGATATCCCAGTAGTTGCGGCTCGACCCGCTCTTGACCAGTGACTTTCTGCTGCTCTTGACACTCTCGCTAGCGCAGCTACTAGCTGGCCTCCTGATACTTATGCGTGATTCTCTGCGTACCCGTACCGGTGATCTTTGTGCTCGCGCGATGAGAGGGTGGTGCTGGCGAATAATCGCAGTTCTCTTGGCTGTGTCCTCCATCGAAACGTCCTCATTCTCAGGCGTGGTTTCTGGTACGGAGTCGACAAACCTGTCTCGCAAGTACCTGAAAACCATCTTCACGTCCAGTTCGCGCTCCCAGTATTCTCGCTCACGCTTCAGGTTGAGACTTGCTGAGCTGGTAGATGGATGCTCTTCTTCCAAACCCCACGTTTCGGCATGGTTGGCACTAGGCACGGTGGGAGAGAAGGTCGGAGTCAATGAAGAAGACGAGATGTCGATGTCTCCGGAAGGAACGAACCTCTTCAGCCTGGGCACTGAGACAGGCATTCCAGCGTAGTCCTGTGATTGTCTGTTGTATGTCGAGTACGTTGAAAAGGCGCCTGGATGTGGCGAGAGCTGGTGAACAAAAACGCCGAGCTCACGCGCTATTCTCTGCAGTAATCGGTCTCTCCAACTCTGGTCCTCTGGCATTTGAGGTACTGACTGCTCTGGAATCGTTGGCAACGCCTGCTTCCTCGGTTCCAGAGCTTCTTCTGGAAGGCTTTCGCCTAGTATGACCGAAAGAAGTGGCTCGTCAATTCCAATGACATCGCGGATAAAGGTTCTTGTTATCCGCCTCCAGAATGGTTCATGCTCCTCTTGTTGGTCGGAAGATATATGAGTACTCTGCTTGGGTGTGTTGTCCAGGATATCGTCAGTCGAGACGAAGGCTCCGGTAGCTCTCATCGACTGTCTTCGAAGCTGACGTCGGGTTTCTCGCTCCACCTCTTCTAACATAGCCTGGCTCTGCTGAAGCCGCCATTGCTCTATCCTGATCCGCTTTTCTTCATTGACCTGAATATCGTGATTGTCAAGGGCATCCAGTCTGCCAAGGATGCTGCTTGGCGTTCTACGGTGGCCACCCTCATGCTTTCTCTTGGGGTTGTATTGCTCGTGCTGCCAGAGTTGCTCGAGAACAGGTGGCGCCGAGGCCTGAAAGCTCCCCAGGCCATCGTGGACGGGAAGGACGGCGAGGTCGGGTCCTTGAGTTTGGTGACTCGGGATGGTATACGCCGGCTCCTGGAATGCATGCAACCCATCATCAAGCATGTCAAGCTCTGCATCCACATCTTCCAATGCTTCTGAGTCTGGGATTCCAGACCTGGACGTTGTGTTTAATGAACCCAACTCGCTTGCTCTTGACGCCCCAATCGTCTGACTCGTCCGTGTCCTGTCCGTGCTTGAGCCTATCTGCGATGGGGAGAAGAGGATCCATTCTTGGGATGTTTCTATTGAAGGCCGCGATAAGGCTGCTTGAGCAGTTGAACCACTAGACTCGGCGTGGTTGAATGTGACTTGACGAGGGGCACCGGCATGGGCTTGAAATGCCATGTTATCGAGAAGGTGGGAATGGATACGGGACCCAATGCTCTACTACCGCCGACGAGTGGGATCTGGGCAATCAAATGGAACGAGGGGTATTGTAAGTTGCCGCCAGAGTGCGTAGGATACAGGTTTGGAGACGTGTTTCAAAAGAGAAGAATGGTGGCAGAAGATCAGGCGAGCAGGAAGGGTTAGCGCAGGTGGTTCAGGCTCTTGATATCAGGGTGGTGCTGAATGACAGGTCCGATTGTCGGGAGATCAAGAGGTCGTTGTAGTTGACCTCCAACAGGCGTAAGTACTGTCATTAATGGAACATGTTTTCGTTATCAAATGGAGATCAAATGACGGTCAGAATGTGGAAGTTTGACCGAATATCTGTTGGGAATTTCATATGACAAATTACAACTGAGTATGTGGTATAAATGAATGTCAAATAATACCAACAGAATGACAACATTAAGAGCGTAGATGTCATAATTAGATGTCATCACAAAATGCACAAGGCAAATAAAATAGACAGGGCAATGGTGTTGGGATTCTCAGCGATTCCTAGCCTTTGATAACGAAGAAAAGACATCCGATAGTGATTGAATGAGACATTCTAGCGCACCTACTCCCTTTGCCTCGCTATTGGAGTCTGCCGGGTCGCAAAAAAGTAGAATACATCATACTGGCCAGTATCCTAGACGGATATGAGGGTTGGTGTTCACTGTTCGGGTGATGTCTCATTCCAAGTTATCTGTCCCATGCAATTGACTCATGTAAGCGAGATCTCTGTCTGCTGGCCATCCGACTTGAACGCCTTACCCTGGTATGTCATGAACCTATGCCTCGCTGGCGGTCTCATATGCACCAGGGAATCGCTTAAGGTTTTGCTCAATATTGCCCTTGTTCCTCAGGAACTGAACATAGGCACCATCAATCAAAACACGACCTTCTTGCTTCAACTTGACGTACTCATCGCGTCGGAGTGGTGTAAAGCCCCAGTTCTTGCTGACAATGATCTTCTGGCGGCCAGGGAACTTGTACATCGAGCGGCGGAGGGCTTCGATAGCAGTGGCTCGGTGGGAGTCTCTGGTACGGACGGACAGAAGAATTTGTCCAATGTTGACCCGAGCGACAGTGCCGTTAGGCTTGCCCCAAGCACCTCGCATACCCGTCTGGAGACGATCGGCGCCAGCGCACGACAACATCTTGTTGATGCGGACGACGTGGAAGGGGTGAGCGCGGACACGAAGGTGGAAGCCTTCCTTGCCAGCAATCTTGACGAGATATCTTTGACGGCCAGTTAGTATTTTTTCCTTCTGCAACCCGTCGTTTCCACTTACTTGTTGGCGCAAATGCGGGCGGCTTCAAGGGCCTCGGAGCTCAGTTGTTCATACTCGTTGGAAACCATATGAACACAGAGAGGGAACTCGTCGACATTGGCCCTCTTGCGACCGAGATCGAAGATACGGATCTTAGGGTCGGGAACACCGCGGTTGAAACGAGACTTGGGATAGGGCTATGTATGGTCAATATCTATTGTGCGACCGTTTCGCTTACTGCCATACCTTATTCTTGCAGTAGCGGTAGCATCTTGCTGGTCGTCTGGCCATTTTGCCTGATTTCTGGCACTGCCGGGGAGTTGAAGAGTGTAAAGCGAGAACGACAGATGGAGAAGTGAAATTCAACAGTCGGCATTGTGAGTCTTAGAAATCAAGTCTTGGCACGTGGCTTGGCACCATGGAAAATTCCGCCTTACCATCTGTGGTACAATCTTGGCAGGCTAAACCACCCATTACAATGCGCAGCAGGCAGCGTGTATCCTAATTTCGGGGTCAAAGAAGAAACTTGGTCCAGACGTTGCAGATATATAATGATGGCGAGCTCAGATGATCTAGCTTGCGGCATGTTCCCAGATCTAGGTACTACCCTTGTATTGCAGACATCAAATTCTCTCAATTGTTCGCTAGATATCTGTCTGTGTAACTTGGCTGTTGAGGAGATGCCAGGTGTACACAGTGGCACACATCCTATACCACTATCTTTCACGTGAGGCAAAGAGTGGTAAGATGTAAATGGGTGGAGGGGGTCAAGATGCCCATATTCTTCAAATTTCTATCATACATCAGGGGCGAAGAATTCTTCCTTCAAGCACCATGATTAGGGTGTAGATATGGCTGTGTAGAATTTCCATCCCATGTTCACAATACTGTGCAGTATTGTGAGGACTGAGAGGTTGCACTCCTCCTGTTCAGACACTTCCACTGAGGATATCAGAGTCACCAGCATCAAGAATAGCCATGGTTGAGCATCGGTAGAGTTTTCCGCAGGCAGTGCCTAGTTCAATCTAGGCGAGTATTAGCATTACATCCCTCCGAAGCATTCAAGCTTCATCGCAGGGCCTCTTTTTAAACTCACGTTGTTGCCAGCAAAGTGATGAACATTGGTCTTGCTCAGCATGCTATAGTACTCTAGCTCAGACTTGCGAAGAGGAGGGGTGTTGCCGGCGATGATGACAAGCTTGGCCTTGCCAGAGCGGAGCGTCTTCAAGGTAGATTTGTAGCCCAGGGTGACTGAAAATTTGTTAGATGGGACTTGAGTGCAGGGAGCATTTGCTTACCCTTGCCGGATTTCATGACAAGCGCCAGGCGCGAGTTGATGCTGTCGGCGGTCTTCTTTGCCTTCTTGGGAGCCATCTTTACTGCAGATTTGTAGTAAAGGAAGAGTTTGACGACGACTGGGACTGCTGGATGATGTAGTGAAATGGACAGCAAAAGTGAAATATAATCAACGGTGCGCTAGAAATCTTGGCATCGTGGCACGTGACTACAGTGGATCCTCCCGTAAACACGTGTACATATACGGCCTGTACTTCCTTACTCAGCAAATTCCTCATGCAGGTGCATTGTGGCTAAATCAAGATCTAAACTAAAGATATCAATCTATTCTCATCCCATGCCAATGTGCCAGCAAGTCATCAAGAGTTTCTGCCACCTGGTAGTCAAGTCTGGCTGCAGTCTCACTGCTTGCATCACCGGTCTCATGCTAAATTTTAATTTTGTGGCTCAGATGTCGCAGATCGAGGTCCTGGTTGGATTAATCTGGATGGATCAGTAACTAACAGTAATGACTAGGGATAATTAGCACGGTATTTAGTCCTTTGTTTTAATTTCACCCTTACTCAACAAACAAACTCCCTTATTGCTTTGTTGCAATCTGGCATAACACCGGTATTTCGTGATGGCGACTCCCGCCAGGACATCGCCTGCACCCACGTCGAGTTCCAGCCCAAGAAGACGACCGGTTTCAAGCAGTCCAGCCCGACCGTCTTCCGTTTCGATACCCTTAAGCACCGGCCAGGGTTTGGCACGAGCCCCTTCCATCAGACAGTCACGTTTAACCAGGAGACCTACAGCCAGAATGAATACGTCACTGGGCTCAGACTCCACCCTCGATCAAGACGACGACGAGAGAAGCGCGACTGCGCAACTAATCGCCGATCTACAATTACAAGTCCAACGAGCCGAGCAAGCCTCAGACCAATACAGAAAACACCTAGAACTCATGCAGGAACGTCTGGATAAGTCTACAAACGACCTGACGCTCGCCGAAGAACGCGACTTCCAACAACAGACCCAACTTGACCGGCTGCAGGCGGAGGTCAAGGATACTGCGAGGCAAAGACGAGAACTTGATATAGCGCACGAGTCTGAGATGAGGATGTTACTGCAAGAGCGAGACAGGCAAGCGTCCAGAGAGGCTAGCCTCCAGTCAGTCATCAATCGGCTCAATGAGACTCTGCGAAATAAAGAGCTTGAAAGACAGCCCTCAGATCACCAAGCTGGTAAGAAACTGCTTCCCGTAGGAGGCCTTTGTAACGTATCTGCAGCCAATCTCTCAGACGCAGTGGGTCCTGACAGTCGCCTTCACGCGCAAGAGCCTGATTCTCCGCTAGTTGACAGCAGCGTCCAGATTATGCAGGGAAAGGATTCGACGATTGAACAGTTACGATTGGAGCTCGCCGATTTGCATCTAAAAGCTGCTGAGCAGGAACTGTCGAGCGGAAGCCATCTCCAAGCGCTCGAGAACCGTGTCACGGAGCTGCTAG
The DNA here is from genome assembly GCA_003693665.1 of Chaetothyriales sp. CBS 134920. Lineage (NCBI taxonomy): Eukaryota > Fungi > Ascomycota > Eurotiomycetes > Chaetothyriales > Domatiomycetaceae > Domatiomyces > Domatiomyces catenatus. Next base: position 15,469 of record QQSL01000041.1, read on the forward strand.
TCCAAAATGCCCGGTTGCAGGAGGAGAACGAGAGCTTCCAGATGCTTTTGTCGGAAAAGACGCTCAAGGGAGACTTTATGGCTGAGTCCCGCGACATAAGCACTTTAGCTGAGGAGCTGGAGACTGCCAACATCGACCCCGACACTCACACCGACATATGCCGAAAACTGGAGGCCGAGCTCAAGGCGGCAAGAGAAGAAAATAAGGGCCTAACATTGTACATTGACAAGATCATCGGGCGTTTATTGCAACACGAGGGCTTCGAGCATATTGTTGACAACAGTGATCAGGGACAGCCTTCGAGGAATGCCATTCGACTTGACCAAGTGGAGAAAGCCCTACCCCCGTCTCCCGGAGAGGATTCTGTCACTCCTGCTGCTCCTGGTGCTGTGAGCAACGCTGCTCAAACCCTGCTCAAGAGAGCTGGCTCTCTCATGTCTCGCTCCGGTGGTGGTCGCCCTGCCAGACCCATGTCGGTTGTTCAGCCACTGGCACCTTCAAGCGCGAATGAGAACCCGGTAACGGCTCCAAGCATCCCACTCAGTCGCGGCCATCGGCGCTCACGGTCCGATCAACCGTCGCAAGACCTTGGGGCGGCAGTGGTCGTCCAGCAAATGAACAGGGGTTCGCCTCTACGCGCCGCCTCTGGAGGCCCACAGACTCCTGGCAGCAGAACTCTGAGCCCTCAAATGCAACCAAGGACTACTTATTCCCCCCCTCAACAATCGCGCCTGCCCTCTAACCCCAGGCAGCCTGATGGCAGTTCGCGAAATAGCATCATGAGTGATCATAGTCAAGATCGTTCGTCAACTGAGGCGAGCTCACTACAGTACCCTAACCTTCCAGGCGCGGTTATGAAGCAAAACCATCTACGCCCACTGCGGCTTGTGCAAGAGCGGTCAAAGGGAGAGGAGGAAATACAACGGAGACTCAATCGAAGCAGCTGGATTGGTTGGTTAAAGGGTGGTGCAACAGATACGCACCAGGAGGATCAGAGATAAAGACTTGTTCACTGCAGCCAGTCGCCTCATAATGAGCCATAATGAGTACATGATATTAGAATATTTGCCAATTGTCTTTGCAACTTGATCAGTGTTGTATTATTCATGCTCTGTAGCAGCCATCGGAGAATACCGATCCGTGGGAAGAAATTCCCATGGCCTGTAGCCTGCTCACGTTTTATTTTTTATTTTTTATTTTTTATATAATATTTAATCCCCTCAGAAGTAAATTCCCAAGCATGGCACCCATCCTCCACTGCGTGCGCCATGCACAGGGCTTTCACAACCTCGGCATCGAGTACTCCCATCTGCCAGACCCGTTCCTCACCCCAAAGGGCGAAGGACAGTGCAATGACCTCAAGAACGGCCACTTTGCCGACCAGTCGCGGCTGTCGCTCATCACTGCGTCGCCTTTGAGGAGGACGCTGCACACCGCCTTCCTCACATTCCAGCCGGCACTCACGGCCAAGGGCTACTCGATCCTGGCACTGCCTGACACCCAAGAAACTTCGGACTTTCCGTGCGACACGGGATCGGATGTAGATAAACTGCAGGAATATAGCCGAGAGCAAGGGTGGCCCGTCGATCTGTCGCTGTTATCAGACAAGTGGAACGTCAAGACGCGCGACGGACGATACTCTCCGCACGGCAAGGCGGTGACAGCACGGGCCAAGGCGGCGCGACAGCTGCTGCGGCAGAAGGCGCTCGAGCTGGTGGCGGCGGGGCAGCCAGACGCGGAGATTGTGCTGGTCACTCATGGTGGCTTTTTACACTACTTCACCAATGACTGGGAGAATGCGTCGCTTGAGACTGGCACTGGCTGGACGAACTGCGAGACACGGTCCTACACGTTTGCAGACCTCGATGGCAATGCGGACAGCGACGAGGAGGATGAGGTGAGGCTAGTAGAGACACTCACCTCGCGCCAGAAGCGTGGCCTCTCGCACCCCATGCCCGACCCAGAGGCCCAGAAAAAGCTATTCATAGAGGCAATGGAGGGCTGGGAGGCTCAGGGTATTCCGCGACCGGACCAACTTGAGCTAACGACCGAATCTATTGCGACAGAGACCGTGGCGGCGCCTACCGTCAAGGTGGTGGCATAGGTCTCAGACGTGGCTCTCAGCTGCTGAGCCAGAGTTATTAGCCTAGACTACAATGCTAGGAAGCAGTAGAAGAAAAATAGTAGTACTTGGCTGCTTAACAAAATCAAGACCTGTGCTGGATTGTATGGGTATCTCATGCATCCTCAAATCATTATTACTCTGCATCTCATTCCCATTCATATCGTCCCGAATCCCATGCTGTGTTCCAATGCTTTGCTTAGGTTGGCCGCTAGAAGCTCTTTGCTGGCATACAGTGGAAGGAGCAGCCGATGATAGCATGTCGAGCTCGAAGGGAGGTGTGTGTCCTCCCATTGTCGCTGAATCGTAAATTGCAGACTGGCCTCTCCTGTGATGGGAACGCGGTCACTAGCTGTCACAAACTCCAACAGCTGGCGATGCTGGTCTGGTGTGAAATTGCGAATCACTTGCCAGAATTCACGAATGTAGGGTGAGTTCTTGTCAAAGTCCTCGTATGTCACTGCCCTTTCCAGTTCGTCAATGTCGACATTGCGATGCCCTTCGATGACTAAAGCGAGTTGCTGTGGCGTGAACAGTGTCAGCGACTTGCGATCAATGCAGGTGAAGAAGCCCTTGGTGAATGCTTCCCATTGCTGACGAATGGACTGGTCTGTGAGATAATGAATGTAGTCCTTGACATACTGGCGCCGACTCTCGTTGGTGACTAGATCCGCTTCCTCAATCGCATCGCTCTCGAGGCTTAACGGGGTCGCTATTCCCTTAATCGATGGCGTCCTACTCAGGCCTGGTCGCGATTCCGTCACAGGCGACTGCGACGGCGGAGTGAGATCCAGCTGCACGGGTAATTCGAACGAAGTGGACTTCACCTTCTCCTTGCTTCGCTTGTTGAAACGAGTCGGTGTAGCTGCATCTGCGATGTCTTTCTGCATATCAATGCTCACCCTCGTTCCAGCAAAATCATAGCTGAATTCATAGGTTCTCCCAATTACTTCAGCCACATCACCATCAAAGTCGAGCAAGTATTGCAATCCTCGGGCGAGGTCAGGCCAGCCGTCCTTAATGTCATCAACGTTCTTCACTTTCATTCCGAGCAACCTCTGGTAGAACGCGAGAGGCATGGTAATGGGCAGGGGGATCGAGTTGTACAGAGCGAGTGACATAAGGATGCCGATGGCCTCGAATTTGTAGAGTGGTTCGTATGAGCCGGGTTGGAACCACGCATAAGATCGGTCATCAAGCGTAAACATCCCTCTACTTGGATCGAACGCTTCGGCAAAGGCCAAACGGAAAAACTCTTGTTGGACTCCGCCGTGGTCAAGGCCGTCTTCACCCTCGTCCTTGCCTAGTCGTACACGCAATGGTCTCAAAACCTCCTGCCTCTGTCTTCTCCAGATTTGGCTTATGGCATCTTCGAGTAGATGACTTCTTCGGACGGTAAGAACAAAATACTTGGCCATATGAGCTCTCATGCCCGCCAGGACCTCCTTGGAACCGTAGATTGGGATCAAGCTGTATCGCAGAAACTGCTTTGCATCACTATGCACCGCCGCAGCAGCCTCATAAGATCGTCTCATGGCAATGATGTTGATGGTACGAAAGTATTTGACCAGGGTCCGAGGATTAAACAGGAAGGGGAAGGACAATATATGCATCTCGGAGCCCGAGGGTTCAAACGTAATCCATTGAGACGGCATTTCCATGTCGGTAATTGCGCTCGATACGAGAGCCATCTCAAAGGATTCCGCAGACAGACAGAAGCGGTCGCGCCAATGGTGAAGGCGATACATCAACTGCAAGGCTCCGCCAACCGAGCTTGTCCTCTTTATGACCGGATCCCGATCCCAAGACTGGACGAAGGTGTTGCGGGCCACTTGTAAGATTGCAAGGCCAGCGGCAGTATTTAGAGCAGAACTCTCCCCGTCCACGAGTTCCGTCAGGCTGTTACTCATGTGAGCCAACACTTTATCGACGATACTGCTATACTTCTTAGCCTTGGCCGCATGCCTGGCATTTTGGATAGCATCGGCAGCAATCTGGTGACTCAGGCAATCCATGAGAGATATTGACAGGTCTAGAAAGTGCCAGTTGTCGAGGATATCCAAAGCACAACCGATGTTTGATGTAGCTTCAGGCCCCATCTGGGAGGTATGAGGCCGCCTGGGGCCTTCTAATCGCTTAATCTGCCACTTGCCATGGCGCTTGTGAAGCAGAGGACTGATCATGGCGATTAGAACTATGGCCAGCGTTTGTGATGTTTTTATTCTGCCAAGGTAGGTCGATGGCAATATGGTAGTGTTGGACTGGATCGACGAAGTACCGGATGGCAGTCCTCGATCTCGCGTCTTAGCCAATTGTTGAATGGGTAAAGAGGAGTAACATTGTTGCACGGCCACGCGCAGGTTTGACCAGATATTGTTCGGCTCGGGGGAGAGTGTGAGAAGGTTATGGAACATGCGCAGGATAGAATCAAGGTCCAAGATCGCAGTTGCGTCTGTGTGATGCTGGCCACATTCTCCATACCGAATTGACTCCTTGGACTGGCCGCCGCCCTCTTCTGAACAAACCCATTGACTCTCCTGAGTGCAAGAGGTGGAACCTGGCGACAACGATTGCTTCGTTTCTGAGTCATCTGATGCCAAAGTCTTCCAAATCACGGCCGACTCACAGAGGCGACGTGGGTTACTCAGTGAGTAGATCAAGCTGTTGCAGAGAAACATCTGGAAAGGTGTAGCTGAGGCAGCCCCTTGTAATCTCGCTTTCTGAAGCCAAATGACGGATTTCCATTCGAGGCGTCGGAAGGCCAGGCCGCAGAAAGCAGTACTGTGCCAGATGGGGTCAGTATTCTCACTGTTTCTCCCATCTCTCAGCCGGATCTGTGCTGATTTACCAAATTCTGACTGGACTACAGGTGTCTGTTGGACCGGTGGTTTGTTAGATCGTTCATTTGGCGTGGGGGACATGTCAAGCTCTCGCATAGGGCCAGTCGTCAGGAGTGTTTGCGTGAGCGAGGCATGGTCATATTTTTCTCGACTTGGACGTGCATGTTGGTCACCTTCCGGAGGAACGAAATGAGTGTTGTGGCCAGCCTGTATGTCAAGAGGTATTCCATTCTTCTCGATAGATTCAGGCGTGTGACATGGATGGCGGTCAGGCCAGTCCTGTTGACAAGACAGCTCGTTCTCTTCTCTGAGGGGCTGCTTTGAGACACTGGCTTCTATCAGGTCAGCCATGGGTGTATTCTGAGAACGGGGCTCTTGAACGTGTCCGTTCCCAGAGACTGCCAGGTTTTGTTTGGTATTTCTGTTGCAGGCTCTGGACGGTTGGGCTGGTTGGTTCTGACACAGGCCGTCTTTTGGATCTTTGCCTGCCTTTCCATATTCTTGGATCAGGTGGCATGCCAGCGATCGAGCACTGAGATCTGTGTACGTGCGGACCGGCCCCTTGCTGTTCCGCTTTCGAAAGCTGAGGCACGTAGGCGTTGTGCAATTGCGGTTGAGACAGCCGTGCTGCAATTGGTTGACATAGCGACGTACCAGCAGTCGCAACCGGCGCTTGCGCTCAGATTCGATATCTTGGAACGATTGACATGGAGGGACGTCGATTATGTCTTTGGCGATCTCGGGTGGCAACTGGTGTAGAAGAGAGCTGGTTGAGTCCTCACACTCGTGTTTGCGTGGACCGGTCTCGTGTGTTTTGCAATCGAATCTGTAAGACCGCGACGGAGGAGAGTGCATCGTACCAACTGAAGACAGGGCAACAAAGGGACATGTCTAGTCAGAGGGGATTGTCATTGTGTACACGCCAGAAGGATGGTGCAAGCAAGGCTGTAGTGCAGCCTTGCCGATTGGTTCCTGCAGTTACATTACTCGTACTATTCCTCCTCACTTGGCTGACACATAGCATTATATTCATCTAGCGCTCAGTGAGAGAATTGGCTGGTCGAACTGATAGACATACTGTCTAATTAGAGTATTGTACAGCTCAATAGTTGGCTCGAAGGTCCAACGTCATTTGAGCAAGGGCTTGCCTGCATCGTGCGGACGGGAAACAATAGATTCCTGTCTTGACATCCCGTCTTGTCTTGACATCCTGTCTTGACAATCAAGTGTATCCCTTGTATTTGTCGAATGTCATTCCTCCCCCCCAGCGCCATGCTTGCGCCCGCTATGCTTACACTGCAGATCCATCTGCTGCAAGAATACAAGAGTAGAGACCACGACCCTCGTGCCCAGAATGGCCATCTTCCAAGAAAGAGAATGGGAAAGAGTGGCTTGCGGCTCATGTTAGGCAGCCACGCGGTCCGCATCGGGGGGTATAGAGTTCGGAGGAGGGAGCTAGGCAAACATCAGTCAATGGCCTCTCACGACAGGCAGGGCACTCACGTCTAATCTTGTATTCTCGGCAAACGCTCGTTGGATGCCGATTCCAACTCCTTCAATGACAGCCAGGAAAATGCCACACATGATGGCTCCGTTTCTGGCTGCCTTCCATCCGCCGCGAATGGCCAATGATCCGCCTGTTAGGAAGCCGGCAATGATGGAGTTGTATGGGTCTTCCTTCTTCCGTATGCCTTTCACCGCGCAGTCATATGTGCTAAACATTCCGCCCCATATTCCGAAATTGCCTCCTGTTACTGGGGCGCGCGCCTTGATCGCTGTGATCATGCCCAACCGCCGTTCGCCGTGGGGGGAGTTTCTGAAGCCCTTGATGCCATGCCATATCGATCCACCAATTGCCCCCATGCAGAAAGCACCACCAAAATCGGAGATGGCCACCCATGGGCACGGGTCTCGCGAGTGATCCATCAGGGATGACGAAGAGCAGGAGTTTGCAGCAACGACTGGTGCAACGCGGGAGGTAAAGGGGCGTTGGAAAACAGGAGGATAAGGACGGAAGTAACAGCAACAGGCGCTCTAGATGGCGACAATAAGGAAAAAGGGGCACGATGACCAGCAACAAGAATACCGCAGGTCGAATTCGTCCAACGTTATCGACTTTGCAGCAAAAAAGTTTCTCTAACCCGAAGTCACGTGAGGTATCGGAAACCGTGTCCGAGATCTCGAGTCTCAACTCTTCACAATTCATCAAGATGCTGATTTGCCTTCAATTGGCAGGTCAATCATCCTCTCATTCAGTCAACAGTACATATCAACTTGCCCTTAATTGTGTTTGTAGCCATCAAGTCATGGGCGTCCTTGATCTCCTCCATCCTGAATACCTTCTCAACAATCACCTTGAATTTTCCAGTGATAAAGTTGGGCAACGCGTGCTTGACCAGCCTGTCTCTCAGCTCGCCCTGATAATTCTCGTCTCTGCTTCTCAAGCTGCTCCCTTCATACCGCAGCCTCTTCCTCAGAAACCTGCTGATATCTGTACCGGCTGGAACGGTCGCTCCACCAAGCAAAGCGAGGTTGACAATGCGGCCATCTCGGGCGGCCGCTTCGAGATTCTGCGAAAAGTACGAGCCTCCGACAAAATCAATAATTAGATCGGCGCCGGCGCCATTGGTATATTCCAACAACTGTTTGTCCCAAGGGATGTCCGTCTTGTAGCTGAAGCCTGCAGTGGCGCCGAGCGACTTGCAAAAGTCAATCTTCTCCTGGCTGCTGGCTGTCACATACACGGCCTTTGCACCATCAGCAACAGACAGCTGGATGCCAGCAATCGATACGGAGCTGGCGCCCGCATGCCACAAGACCGACTTGTTGTGTGCCGCCTCCTTGCCCTCCTCGTCGAACCCACCAACCTTGTACAGTGCCTGCGTTGCCGTGATCCACGTCTCCGGAATCCCCGCAGCTTCGACCCAGCTGAGCTCCTTGGGCTTCTTGATCAGCATAGTAATTGAGGTGGCGATATACTCGGCGTACGCGCCACCGTAAGCTAGACCAAACACCTCATCTCCCTCGACAAAGTCGCTACCATGGTCCTTGGATCCGAAGCCGACGATGGTGCCCGAGAATTCCACACCGAGAGTCTTCGGTGCCTGAGGTGGAGCTGGATAATTGCCCTCGCGCTGGGCAAGGTCCATGCGATTGATGCCGAATGCCTTGATCTTGACCAAGGCTTGAGTCTTGCTGGGTTGGGGGACAGGAGTTTGATCATTGATGAACAGCGCGGACGAGGGTCCGGCTCCGTTCTTGATGTCAACCGCTCTCATAAAAGCAGGTGCAGGCATGGTTACTAGTTCATCAATAAGCCGTGCTGGTGGGAATCGGACTGATCGGAATTGGACGTGGAACGTTTAGTTGATATAGGTGTACTACGTTCAGCATTGCAGTGATGACAAACCCATGTTAATATTTCACGTTGACGTAATCACATCTCGCTCCGAAAAGATCGTGCCTCATTCAAAGTACACACACAGCAAGTGCAAAGCCATCTATCTGCCCGGGTAATACCACCTTCGTAGGCAAGCGCTCCAGCCAAACACAGTCTTCAGTCGATGTTGTACTGCTTGATCAATGCGATCAACTTCTCCGATTCGGTGACAAAATTAAGGGGTGACACAGATTGCACCTGGTATCGGACCCTATGAGTCTCGTTAGAACAGACTCATTTGACAGGGGCTCAGGAAAGTACTTGCCTCTGCTCCTCCTGAAAGACATCCATTTTCGCCTTGCACCTGAAGTTCCATGTCCTGCAATTGGCATCAGACAGGATGTCTGTCAGCTTCTTCTCACTCGTCTCCTTGATCTCCATCAAGTGGTCTGCGGTTATGCCTAACAGCTGCCGGCCAGTGTCGTCGAAGCATGTCAACCATAATTGACCTGTATGATCGCTGACATTGACAGTCAAAATGTATCGATACTGAGGCTTCGGATGGTTCTTGTCGCACTTTTCACAACGCCACTGGCCGGGATTAATCTCGGTCACCTTCTTGTTGCAGTCCTCGCTGAGACAAGATGGGTAGCAAAAGGTGTTTGGCCGGATGAACTGAACAGACGCTTTGACAGAAAACCAGTCAACGTTCTCAGACATGCCGAGCTGTTCATCCTTGACCTGACTTATAGTCTTGAATGGATCGCCTCGCGCGGCGCCTCCTGTAGCTGTGTCGTTTGCAAGTGTAGAGAAGGTCTCAGTCTGACCACCATTGGTGTACCATCCCTTCAACTTGTAAGCTTCTGGGATGTCAGGATTGATTACCATTGAGCCAGAACTCAGGAGACTCAGACTGCGTCCTCGAAAGTCTGACAACTTGACGCCTTTGAAGGCTACAACTGACCCTGGCAGGACATCAAAAGATGAGGCAGTCTTCCCCCAGATGGTTAGTCCTACAGAAAAGCCAGTCTGATCAACGAGGGTCAGCTCGCGCTTATCGTATGGCTTGTTTGTAGTCTTTGAGACGATCTGTGATGTCTCTCCAACAGCACGTAGTACACCAATAAAATCAACTGTGGTGTCTTTCTCTAGTGATTGAAGCTCAGAGACACGCACAAAGTGAAACTTGACTTGTGGCACATCCTGTTGGTCTTCGGCCTTTTCGATCAGTGTATTTTGCTCAAAGGTCAACTCATAGTCGTTGTTGATGCTGGAGAACTGTTTTTTGGCAATTTGGACCTTGCATGGGCTGGTGATATAGTAGACACTTCCTTCTTGGAAGACATCATACCACTGATCACACTGGTCATTGAAGCCAGTGGCACGAATCTCGCCGCTCTCATCTAGAAGGGTGACATTGAACAGCTTTCCTTCTCCGTTGCGATTGTGCCAAGTCCTGATATCGGACTTGCTTGTGCATCTCGCCTTGATGGTCCATTTGTGTGAATATGGAGAGAGTCCTTCTATAGGATAAATGTTGGCGTGTTCAGAAGACGAAGATGACTTTGCCTGGCTTGTCATTGGCTGATGCAGATTGCTGTTGTTTCCATAGAATGTACTGCTTGTGATAGTGTTTGGATGTGGCTTGTTGTCATCTTCTGTCTTCACCTCGAGGGTTTTTGGATCCCCTAACCGGTCAAGTTCGCCGTACTCTTCGAGGCATTTAAGATCGGTAACAATCAGAACTCTTAATGTGGGAGTCAGCGTGGTGCCACAAGGATAGGTCTAGAAAACTCACTTCTTTTGTTTGATGTTATTGGCCTGGTAGCCAAGCAGCTGTGCGATCACACCCCGTTTTAAGGCACCGCTCTGGATGTGATGGTTGGCGGCTGTGGCCAGCATGGTCAGGACGTAGTTCTTCGTGTCACTGAACACCACTCGGAACCGCTCCACGCCACCATCTTGGCTGGGGATCGGCTTGACCTGGAGGCACTGCACCACCGGTTGTTCTACTCGACCCGGAGTATTCTCGAAGATATCGCTGAGGGCACCTGCATCGATGCGCTCCATCGCTTTGGCAAGGATGCTAGCCATCTCGATTCCCAGTTGTAATTCAATGGGCCGCACGTTACACGTTCCGCGAAGTTTTTGTGGGTAGGCAAGACGAGCGCGCGTCAGACGATAAAGAGAGCGCGCCCCGCGTGTGTTGGCGCTAAATCACGGAGTCCGAACTTGGCCTAGAAAGGGAAGGTGCCACTTGCCTCCGTGTAGGGGCAGTGTATATGTTACATAGCTAGTTTTTGCGGCAACAAATGGCGTCCAGCCGCCGGGGTAGCTCAATCGGTAGAGCGTGTGGCTCTTACGGGTTCTCACCACACTAGTAGTGGGTTCTTCCAGAAGACGAACAACCTCAAGGTTGCGGGTTCGAGTCCCGCCTTCGGCTCAATTCCGTTGATTATCTGGTAAGCCATTATTCTCCGTACCTGCCGGGGTAGCTCAATCGGTAGAGCGTGTGGCTCTTAATAGTACCTTTGACAACAAAGTACCATGGGAAAAACAACCTCAAGGTTGCGGGTTCGAGTCCCGCCTTCGGCTCAATTCCGATGAACAACAAAATATTATCATCCCTTCTTGCCGGGGTAGCTCAATCGGTAGAGCGTGTGGCTCTTAACAATGTCCACTGTGACAGCAAAAGAAAAACAACCTCAAGGTTGCGGGTTCGAGTCCCGCCTTCGGCTCAATTCCGATGAATTAACTTTTTGCCGCCGTGGCTGATCCTACTTTTTCTTTTTCCTCCACCACACCACGCGCCATCAGTTGGTAAGGACACACTAACTAACCTACCTGTCTTCATTTGCCAGCATCAGAATGTTCTTCATGTTTGTTGCTGACAATTGTCTGTCTGTCCATCTCCATCCATCTATATACTTGTCTGGCTTTGAGGTCCTTGTCTTCTTTAGAGTGTCCAACACATCTCAATCCCTTTCTTTCCTCATGACCCTATGACAAGATAATGTACCTGCAGGGTTCCTACAGTAGCTAGCATTCCTGTTGACTCTCATCGCGCACACCTATTGTCCCTCTTGGATGGCTTTTAGAATCAATTCATATGCCTGATTGACACCATCTCGCGAACCAACAACAGTAATTGGCTCACTGCTGGCCTTGCCCTTGGGCACCTGCACCTCACAGCCACTCTGATCACGGATTTGATTGATCTTAGACCCCCCTCTACCCACAATGCGTCCATGCAGACCAGGCTCTTCCAAGGTCAGGTAGCCGATCACAGGGTCCTGCGAAGCTTTGATCAGCGCCTCCTCGATCCTCTGCTTAGCGCTGGCCAGGGCCTTCTCGTCCTTCTTCTGCGCATAGATCGTCCAGGGAATCTCGCCTTCCTCATCAGTGGTGAAGACAATTGTTTCCCAACTATGATGCACATCATCTGTTGGTTGGTCGGTAATAAGCGGCAATTTGCCACTGGCCCCTCGGCTCACCGACGGCTTCTTCGGTTCTTTGTGTCCCTGATGGTCGATAGTGATTCCTATCTTGCTCAGTTCTCTCTTGAAGGCGCCATCACGGTCCAAAGCATGGTGTGAAGCTCGAGGGACTAGGACTGTTTCACCCTTGTGGCCGGCTGCCGAGCTGGAAATATGCTCTTTGGCTTTAGCCACATTCTCAGCCCGGCCTGTGATCCTGACACCAGTCTGGCCGCTGCCTTGACGAGGAATGTTGATGGCGACACCAAGGTCCTTCTCTAATCGGATTCTGTTTGCGCCACCAGGTCCGATCAGGTTTCGGTGAGAAGAAACAGGAACGTCGACTACCTCAGTAACGGAATTTTCCTTCTCATCCACGAATGCCTCAATTTCCTTCAAGATCTTGTCAACCACATCCTGGGTGCCCTTGATGGTGAGGCTATCAGACTCTTCACCCTGTCTCGGGAATCGAACGTGCTCAGCGCTGGATCCAGAGCCGCCAGCACGTGAGACGATACCTTGGATATTTTGACCTGAGATGTCAGCTTAAATACTTGGATAGGAAGGGCGCCACGTACCAGCCTGTCCGATGAGATTTTTATGGTGCTTCCGATCAACGTTGATAGTCTTGATGATGATTGAGTCAAATTCTTTGGCGCGCTTCTGAAGCTCGGCTTTGGCCTTCTCAACTTGTTGTTTTGTACCTTTCAATTGAATCGTAGTTCTCGGCCCGTTGTCACCCTTGGGAATCTCGATCTGTGCGCCAGTATCCACTCTCAGTTTCTCCATCTCTTGGCCTCCACGGCCGATCAGGGAGCCGATCTGCTTAGAGTCGACAGAGACGGTGGCGGTGTAGGAGTTCTCCTCCAGGTAGGCCTTCAAGTCAAGCAGCTCGGACCGCACTTGATCGGCCTTGGCTTTCGGGCCGCGGATCTTAATTTCATCAGTAGCCTGTCTCGGGCCGCCGGCCTCACTGACCGTGTCTCCCACAGAGACATCGTCTGCAGCTTTTGAGAGCCGAGGGAAATCGATACGGACCAGGTTGTTGGTGTTTGTCTGCAGTCTGCGAAGATTCTCGCCATTGCGGCCGACCAGCATGCCATGATACTTGGGGTCAATTTTGATGACATAGTTGACTTCATCCTCCCACTGCTTGAGCGTCTTCAGGATCTCGGCCTTGCATGCCTCGGCCTTCTTTGGAGGGCCCTGGATCTTCACTTTGCCATTCTCGCGTGTATCGATGTCAACATCATGCTTCTCACGAAGGCTATTGATATTTTGTCCGCCTTTGCCAATTAAATTCTTATTAAACTTGGGTGGGAAGTCAAAGGTGATGGTGTAGGACCGCTCCTTCTCCTCCTCTTCAACCTCCAAGAGAAATTTCTCGATGGCGTTTTGCAGATCGGTGATATCAGACCCGTCAGGACCTCGCAAGAAAATCTTGTCGTCGCGTGCATGACGGTCGCCAAAATCGAGTTGAACTGGGAAGGAGTTTTGCTTGGCTGGCTTGGGGTAGCTGTCTGCAAACTTGCGCACACGATCATGGTGCTTTTGCGGCACATGGATCTGAGACTGGGAAATGCCTTGATGAGGAATGCTTGCCTTCAACTCAGTCTCGGCTTGCTGAAGGGCTCTCTCGAATTTCTGAATGTCAGACGGTGTCGGTCGCGTGCGAGGGAAACTGAAGGGGGAGTCGGATCTAGGGCCCTCATAGACCAAAATCACAGCGTCTTCACCATTGTCAGGAACAATCATGTGTACACCCAAGTTTTGAAATGAGTTGTCATGTAAGTTTTGGAGATGTGGGTGGAAAAAGGGGTCAACTTCGACAAGTTGGATACGTGGAGTCGGGTACGCCTGAGCAATCTTGTGCAGCTCATTGCGTGCGGCCAGGGCCTTGGTGGGATCGTCGTGGATAACATTCCAAGCTGGAGCCGAGGCCGGATGACGAGGAAACATGATCTCTGCGCCATGAGACTGCCTGAGCTCCCGGTCGATGGCCTTGCGCTGCAAATATTGAGCGAGGGCGCGGGAGTGGCGGCTGTGACCCTGTGGCGCATCTTGGAATTGTTTCTGTAAATCGATTGCTCGATTGTGCTTCTTGGACATGAGCTCAGTGGCATAGTCAATGCCATCTTGAATGCGGTCCCGCGGGCCAATGACATGGACTTCATCAGAGTCATGATGATCGGGAGGGAGAACGATTGCACATCCTGTTCGGGCCGAGAACTCGAGCGGATCTACACCTCGGTCACCGACAATATATGGGTGGAGAATCTGTTCGGCTGCAAGCTCCTCGAGAACAAGCTGCTCTTGAATCTGTTGCGCAAGAAGCTGCAGATCCGCCTGGGCTTGTCTGGCCGCAGACTGGTCGCCGGAAATATGTATGTGAGAATTGCCATGCGGCACGAAGAGCGGCCCGCCCTCTTCCCTGGTCGGGGGGGTCTGCTGCCTGCGGTAGAAGTCAGGAATATGAATCTGCAGATCTCGATCTTGCTGCAGTTTCTGGACCTGAGAATTGTGGGGGCCGGCCAAGAAGGGGAAAAGCTCGGGCGGGATGTCGCGCACGGGAAGATCAACAGTGGGCTGCAGGGCTTTGACCTGGTTGGAGATTTGCTCATAGACCTGACGCACACCGGCAGCGTGGCCCTTGATCACCACCGTCGCTGTATCTGGGTCTGCAATGTTTGAGTCTTTGTCGATTTGTATCCTGACGTTGAATTGGGACTCGAGTTTCTTGATGTTGGCGCCTCCGCGTCCAATGATCTGGGACGAGACACTGACGGGGATATTCAGCGTTTCTGTCTTGTCTACGGTAAGCTCCTTGGATATGTACATTAGTGCCTCCGTGACCGATTGCTGCTTGGTGCCCTCAGCCACAAAGGCGGTACGCCCGGGAAGGCCGGTGGACTGGGTGCTGATGACGACGTTGTACTTCTTCTTTGCATCCTCAAGCACCTTTCTCACAGTCTTTGACCGGTCGATGTCTCTATTGTCAATCTCAAACGAGTCTCGGTACCGACCAGGCAGGTTGACGGTGCCCCACGAGGATATGGCTGGCGGATGGGCATTGGGGGCCGAGCTGGGAGCCGAGCTGGCAGTCTGCACGCGGGATGAGCCTGGTTTTGAAGAGGCCCCATTTGCTTTCGTTGCCTTGACTGCGGGGTTGGCGCCCCAGCCGGTAGACCGAAGCGCAGGCTTGGGTGCCGGGGCAAGCGAGGGGAAGGCCTCCTCATCCTGGGTATCGAGCACGCTTGGCTTTTCCGCGACCTTTTGCTTGCCCGCGGCTTTGGCCGACGCAGTGCCATTGGAAGCCGGAGCGGTAACCTCAGTCGGTGGGGTATGGGCGGGAGGAGGGTGCTGGATGTCGTCTTCGTCCACAGCATCCTCGACAGTCACATGATGGTCATTGGCCTTTTTGGCCTCGAGTGTTTGATGCTCGTGGAGGAGCTGCTGTGCAGGGCTGTCGATGACAGGAGCATCTGCAGAGGATGAAGCCATGATGAAGAAACCGGTAGGAGGAGCAGCAGAGGTCTCACGCAGAGAACTGAACAATCAGGAAAGAGAGGCAAGAGTCAAGACGTAGTCATTCAGACAAACAGACAATTAAACTTATTTGGCCAGTTCACTCAGATGGCGGCTAAACATCGGTCCAATGAGTCAATTAAAGTTTCATTAGCGCCAAATATTCTGTCACGTGCTACTTTGACTTGGAACTATTATCTTCTCTCATTTGAGCTGATTAATGACACAAGTAATGACAAGTTGGTATCTTTCTTATTGTTGGGGCTGATGAAATAGGTTTCATTATCTTGATGCCTCCTTGCTCTTCACAAAACCAATCTTAACTCCATTTGCTGGTACAATGACAATGTCAGATTTCATCTCAGAGTTGTTGTCATAGTCAACAATCTGATCATATTGCTGCAGGATTCGGATGACAGTATAGGCAATCTCCATCATGGCAAAGTTCATGCCAATGCATATCCTTGGTCCTCCATTGAATGGGATGAACTGCCAGTTCTTTGGAACCCAAGTCTCCCACCGTTCTGGAACCCATTCGAGCGGGTCGTATGGGAAGCTTTCAGAGATTGGTGGGTACAGGTCTCGTCGGCGTTGCATTAGCAGAGTCGAGTAGCCGACAGATGTCCCCTTTCGCACACCGATAGGCTGTGTCCCATCAGCGCCGCCTCCACGCGGCAGCGTTGTGTCTTTCAGAGAGGCGCGCACATTGAACGGCACCACTGGGTACAGACGGAGCGTCTCATTGATGGTGTTGGTAAGGTACTTCATCGTCTTGATCTCTTGATAGGTAGGTGCACGGCCGTCGTCACCTAATGTTTCCTTGATATGTGTCTGTAACTTTTGAACGACTCGAGGGTTGCGTGCCAGCTCGAGGAAGAGCCACGATAGTGTCGATGCTGTTGTGTCTCTTCCTGCCAGCAGAAGCGCAACAAGCTGATCCCGTATCACTCTCCGATCGCGGGTGTACCGTGCCAGAGCAAGGAGGAAAGTGTCGGATTTCGCCTCCTTGCCTTGGAGCTCTTCCGGGGTCAAGGCAAGAACCTCATTCATGATCGGCTCAATGAAGTTATCCATCTCCTTCAGGCCCTTGTAGAATGTCCGGCGAGGATAAAAGCGTTGCAGCGGCCCTAGTCTCTCTGCAACCGCCTGGACCCGCTGGACTTCGTCGAAAGCAGCTGCAAATGATGCTCGCTCGTCGTCCATACTGTTTGCACTGCGGCCCCACAGATAGTGTGTAGACGCATCCAGGGTGAAGCGGGATACCAGCTTGTCGAATTCGACCATGCGCCCATCGCCTGGCCCAAGGTGAGAAAGCATCTTCTTGACATGCAGCTCAATGATTTCAAGGTCAGACACCCTTTCTCGCACAAACATTGGGCGAATCAAGCTCCGTGAGTCCTGCCATTGCTTCTGGTCAGTTGTGAAAATACTGTCGCCCAGGAAATCCCTCCACTGGCGATGGAAGACCTCCCCTTTCCCATAGTCTTGGAACTGCGTTGTCAGGATCGCTTTTATGTTTTCTGGGTCTGCAGTCAAAATCACGCGCATAGATGCGAGAAGATGAACCTCGCATGTGTATGATTGCTTCTGGGCACCGCCCGTGCTCTCAAACATCCAGTCCCAAAATTCCAATAACCGATTCTGCACATGTGCCTGCGATGTTTTGATTGGAAAGTCAAGCCCTACACTCATTCAGCAACTGAAACAGGCCGATTAAGCCATCGGCCTTACCGAAGATGAAAGATGTCCGCACTCTGGGGGCGTGGCCTCCCAGCTTGCGTATTTGATACCATTTCGAGATCCGAGAGTAGTAGGCGGATATCACGTAGGCGACGAAGACAAGTAAAAGAGCCTGTTTCCAGGTCAAGTCGTAGACTCTGCCAAGCAGAGCCATTGCTATGGCTGAATGACAGATCCAGCTTGGGCCTTCTGGGGTTGGGTGAGCAGAGATCGCCAATTATATAGTAGTGAAGAATGATTATCAAGATTTCTGACTTGACACTGACTTGACACTGGCTTGACCCAAAAACTTTTCCCCGCAGAACGCTTAAATTGGTGGTTGATACGAAATACGTCCCCGGAACTAACTCCACGACCTTAGTTGGCGGCGGCGATCCCCTGTGAATCCGGGGTCCCGACCAGGGCATTCTGACTACTGGCACTGTTCCTTGACCAGAGCTTGACACTCCCAACGGGAGCGCTTTGCCGGTTGTGATCGCTTTATGCAGACTCGTATGGCCGGATGATTGTGCCGCCAATTGTGATACAGCTGGCATCAGACTGGGAAGCAGCTGACTCGCTCTACTTGACATGCTGATCAGCGGTCGGCTAGCCAAACAAGGGGCACAGTCCAGCCTTCATGGACAAAGGGAAAACAGCTTTTGACTCGGTCATCAAAGAGAAAACACAGGCATGTGGAAGAGAAGAAACGAGAAGCACAGTTAAGAATTAGCACCATTGGTCACGTTACAACTGCTTCCTGTGGGCGAAAATGACGTGATTCCCTTTACGCACCCAATGAATGCCATACAAACAGAGAGCTGATCTCGAGGTCAGATTGATGAAACGTTGACATGTTAAACTCGCCGTCGGTTCGTCGGGCCATTTCTTGGACACGTCGATTGGCCGGACCGGAGACAATACATATCAACCTCGTTGCCACCCAGCAGATACTGACATGAATGAGCTATAACGCAAGCCAGAATACCGTCGATGAATACCCGCATATCGGCTTCAACTGGTCCCGACCAGTTATGTACAACAACTAATCAGACCAAGTTGGGTTGGATCGCAGACCAGTTCAGACTCCTGTAAATACATCATTCCTCGTGAAAGGCCTCCTGCTGAGCCAATCTTGATGCTAGGAGTACAGCCAACTCAACTTGGACTATCACGATAAGTGGGGGCGATGTACGAACGTACACGTAGTCTGACTCATTTTGTTCGTGGCGACTCATCTAGCCGAATGAATTCCCCGCAGAAAAATCAGGTATATGCCCCCAATCTGGCCAATAAGGCACAGTCGTAAACTTTCTGTATGCCGCTGCCTTGTGTGAACACATACAAGAGGTTCTGGAAAGATTCAGGAATGGAATCACTGGCGCGAGAATTTTGCTGCGAAGTCGACGCATCTCTAGTTCGGAACTCAATCCTTCTGAAGAAGCCCATGGGCTGAAATACTGTTAAGGGGCAATTGGAGTCGAATGACGAGGACAGATGTCTGTTGTATAACTTCCATGGCTCGAGGCGGCGCAAGCAGATGCGTTGGAGCAGCCGCAGTCGGAGGCAACCTCTCCTTCACGTGTTCTTCGTGGATTCTTTCTGGTGCCTGGCCTACAAACGGCTCATGTAGGTTCTTCTCTTTCAGGACCAGAGATATTGAGGTTGATGTAGTACCACAAAGATTGAACGAAGACGAAAACTGAGAATGGAGTTTCAACGACACCGGCATCACCACTCTCATCATTAGTGACAGTTTTTCCACAAAGCGATTTTGAATGGTCTAGTTCTTGTTGCTGGCGTCAAATCATTTGTGCATTTGTTCTATGGCGGCGCCTTGGGCGAAATAAGGTTTTAAGGTGTCCATAAGTGCGAATTAAACCCGAGCTAATTTCAAGTCTTAAAGTAGTAAGTTAGGCGATGCCTGGCAAAACCCGAGCGCAGCTTTGTCAACGCGCGACGAACAACCGTTCTCCTCTGAATCAACTTCATTGCCGCAAATCTACTTCAATCTACCCCATCGTGCGATATCGTCAATTCTGCGTGTCGACGCATTTTGCCGAGACTGGCTCCATCTGGCCCCGCCCTGCACCACAACGCTGACTCGTTTCCCTTCACCATGGCGTCTGTCGCGGTGGACACTCCGCTCGCCGAGGCTCTCAGCACTACAATCCATCAGAGGATAGTAGAGGAATCATGGACTACTGAAGATGACACTGCACTTGCAGAGTATATCGTCCTCATGCTCGCCAACGGCAAGACGCAGGACCAGGTCGCTGCGGAATTGGCTGGAGAACTCTTGCAGGATGCACATGGCACAGAAGAATTCGCAAAGTGGTTATTTGAGCAGGTGGCCGCACTTTCTGGCACCCAAGCTCCGGAACCGCGTATTGTTGGAATGACGGACCTGGAGACGCGCGTACAATCTGACGAGCTTGCCCATGACGCCGACGCGGCCATGGTCCCTGCAGCCTACGATGCAGATATGGGTGATGGCGCACCTGACAATGCGTATGTGCCTCGCTTCCAAGTGACTTTACTGAGATCTAACACTTTGACTAGGCCCAAAGGCCCTCGTGGCATGCACACCAGCAAGGGTACCAGAGGGGGACGGGGTGCTATCTCAAAACCGGATTCGACTCTTCACAGGACGCAGGGAAACGATCGAATAAACTCACACATGCGCGGTGCACCAAAAGGTCCCCGCAATATCCAGAACGCGCCTGTTCGGCCCGGAATGCAGAAAGCGCTCAACGGGTTGATGGGCCAACCACAACTACCCCAAATGCCCATGTTACAGAATAGTGGAATGCAGCCTGGTCTTCAGATGGGCAGTCTGACACCAGAACAGCAGATGCAGTACATGCAGATGTTTGAACAGCAGGCGCAGATGATGGCGCAGATGATGCAGATGAACCAGAACATGTCGAACGGGAATAGATCACTCTTTGACAGAGTTGAGCGAGGGCGTGGCGGACATCGCAGCGCCAGACGGGCCGCCGGAGTGCAAAACGGCGCCTCCCGACCGCAAGCAGAAGGCGAGCAAAAAGATGGTGATATTGGAGCCGATGGTCAACAGCCACCCCAACCAGCCTCCCACGATCCATTCACGATCATGTGCAAGTACAATACTCGGTGCACCAACGCTTCCTGCCCCTACGTCCATCAGTCTCCCACAGCTCCACTCAACACTCCTGTCGACATGACCCAGACCTGCTCCTTTGGCGTGGCCTGCAAAAGTAATACTTGCATCGCTCGGCATCCCTCGCCTGCACAGAAGAGTCAACACCAAGCGCAAGAGCAGTGCAGGTTCTGGCCCAACTGCACAAAACCCGGTTGCCCGTTCCGACACCCCCAGGCTCCTCTGTGTGCGTTCGGTGCCAGCTGCAAGACAGAGAATTGCAAGTTCACTCACCTCGAGACACCTTGTCATTTCAACCCCTGCACGAATGCTCGTTGTCCGTACAAGCATGCACCAGGCCAGAACAGAGGTTTCGACGCATACAGCTGGACTCCAACCAAGAAGGCTGAAGAGAAGGATGCCGACCACTTGAGCGATCGCAAATTTGTGGATGGTGATGCTGGCCCAGAGGAGCTTGTGAAGCCGGATCAGAATGGCAGCAAGGTCAAAGAAGACCCGACGACAGGAATCAAGGCGGGATCAACAGGTTAAGCTCTGACTACAGAGATTGCCAGTAGCCCTTCAGCTAGTGTAGTGTAGTAATTCCACATTATGTACTGCTCACTTGAACCCTATGTGTTGCCCACGCATAGAAGATGACTGGCTACTTTCTGTTGCGACCTTCTTCACAGGTAATGAGTGTTGACTCTGTTGAGGTAGATGACTTGAACTGGTGCAATCAATGCATTGCAATACGGTAACCGAATCTGTTTTAGTAATACGATTCTGTACCTGCCAAATTTAGTTCGCCTTGGCCAACGAAGCTTGGTATCGGACTAACCAAAATCCGAATATCCCGTAGCTCGCTAGCCCTATATAGGAATTATATCCGCAGTTTGGAGAAGAACAAACTTCGTACCGTCATCGCAACTAGGAGCGCCCCTTTCCCTTGCTAACGCCCTACGCCCTGTACCCCCATATCTTCTCCACACCAACTCATGTTGTGCCCGTCGATGGTGGAAAGGCAACCTTCGTTTCTATCAGGAACAATCGCTACCCCTTGGACTTGAACAGTGGGCGTTGGACTTTTCTGGGATTTTTTCTTTTCTTCTCTTTCGAGTTCGAGGGATGACTGCATCTGTCAAGATCCTGGGCCAACTCAGCAAGGTGAGGCCCATGCCTCGGCGACATCTTCTACCCAAAGTCTCTATGCGGGCGGCATCCCAATTCAAGGTAGTTGAACACACCATCAACTGCGCACATACCCGTGACTATGCCGCAGCAACAGCATCCGGTGATGCCGATACCCCACGCCTCGCAGTAAAGCAATACATCCCGCTTGACAACCTCAAGCCTTCGACAGGAGACGTCACCCTAATCGGAGCGCATGCAAATGGGTTTCCTAAGGTCGGGTCAGTATTCTTATGGCTGAGAATACTTGGGCTGATTCAGATGCACAGGAGCTCTACGAACCACTGTGGGAGGAACTCAATGTTCGGTCTGCTCAGAAGGGTTTTCGCATTCGCAGTATTTGGATCGCAGATTATTGGCCGCAGGGTCAATCAGGTATCATCAATGAGAGTATCCTAGGAAATCAGCGTACGCAAGCATCTTACCTGCCGAGATTCCTTCAGCTAAACAGTGATAGCTAGCTGGTTCGACCATGCCAGGGATTTGATGAACTTGATCAACGAGAAACAAGATCTAATGCCTCACCCCTTGGTAGGGATTGGCCATAGCATGGGTGGCACTCAGCTGTAATCCTCCATTCTTTTGCCTTTGAGAGCCGCAGGGTAACTGACTGTCTGTCTAGGGCACAATTAGCCTTGATGCACCCTCGTCTACTTCGCTCCCTCGTTTTGATGGACCCTGTGATTCAGGTGCCCAACGGCAGTATCGAACCCGCTGTGTTGTCCACGCCGCGTCGTGACCTGTGGCCATCCAAGGAAGCGGCGGTTGAAAAATTCAAGAAAAGCAAGTTTTACCAGAGTTGGGACACTCGTGTGCTGGACAGGTGGATTGAATATGGCCTTCGTCGGACCCCTACCGAACTGTATCCGGCAGAGGGTGATGATGACCAACGAGTGACCCTGACAACATCGAAGCACCAAGAGCTCTTCACCTTCCTCAAACCCACATATCTTGGAGACCCTACGGACCGATTCCCTGACCTTGATCCAGCAGCCGACCTAGAGTTTCCAGGCTATCCATTCTACCGTGCGGAACCTGCTCAAGTGTTCAAGAGATTGCCGGAAATGCGACCGAGTGTGCTATATATCTTTGGTGGAAAGTCATCATTGTCCCCTGAGCGCGAGAGGAAGGCTAAGATGGAGCAAACTGGCACTGGTGTTGGAGGCAGTGGAGGAGCTGGAGCAGGACGAGTGCAGGAGGTAGTGCTGCAGGACTGCGGACACCTGGTGGCAATGCAGGACGTAAACAGTTGTGCAGATGCAATAGCTCTGTTCCTCGAGCAAGAGCTCGGTTTATGGAAGAGCGAAAAGAAGGCTTTCGACGACTTTTGGAGCAAGAAACCCAGACGGGAGCGGATCACGATTGACGAGAGATGGGCAAAGGAGGTGACTCCTACCGGCTGGGACTCCAGGTCGAAGCTTTAAACATTCCAATAGCAACATTGTGTCAGTCAACGACTGATCATCACATCACAAGAACATGGCTGGCTAGAAAACATGGTTGGATTTGGTGCCAGCCTTTTTTTGAGCGGTCTCTACTAGGGGCTTCCCACCGAAATTTTATTCTCATGTAGACCGCCTCAACCCATGCAGCTTCACCTTGCAGTGAAGCATGGCGGCAGCAATGTTACAAGACCAAGCACCAACAGGGCCATGACAAGACTTGCGCTATGGGAGAGCAGGAATACCCCTTCTCCTTCGACGACTTGTCGAACCAAAATTTCCAATTCTCAGACATCAACCTCGACAATGACTGTAGTCGCCCCCCGCCCCCGCTCTTTGATGCTCCCACTAACAGTGTTCCCTAGTCAATCCTTCGGTAGATGGTCTCAACGCTGAAGACTTCCAGTGGACCCCCAATGATCGATGGGCGCCTGATGGTGCTGGATTCCCGACATCGCACTCTTTTGCGAGGAGTAACGACCTACACCAGAGCCTTCCAGGCTCATTCGCCACACAAAATGCGCCGCCAATTGGTGGTCTGGCGTCAGCATCATCGAGCCTGACAGTGACAAAACTACACCAGCCTCAGCAGTATCCTGTTGAGGAAGGCACAAAAGAGGGAGGCTGGCAGCTACAAAAGGAGGGGGACCGTCTGAATCCGTTGGACTTGGACGCAACTGATTTCACTGGGGGGGCCACTGCTCTGGCCGGTCCTCTCGACCATAACTTTGCTCGTTTCGCCAGCAGGCACAGGGGTCGACAAGCTGCCTCAAACAATGCTGGCTTACCCAGGAGAAGGAGCCGGTACGCTCGGTCTGGAGGGATGGCAACTGCTGCCATTCCCATACTGCCTCCCAAGAATTCGACTGCTCTTGATCCCATGCAAAGGTGGCAGGAGTCGCCTCCAGAGGACGAACCTGTGCCTCTTTCGGCGACTTACAACGCCTTCAAAACCCTCTCCTCCAGTCTGCCCACCCCAGGCTCTGCAGGGGCAGGCATAGGCAGGCCAACATCTCGGAGCATGAAGCGGGTATCGGCTGGTCACTACCACCGAGCCACATCTGTGACCAGCCTCGAGAGTGCTGCAAGTACGGAAAGTAAATATTCTGCAGACTCTGCTCGCTCCTTTTCCTCTGCCGCATCACAAACATTCCGTCCGCCGTCTGTGCGTAAGATTTCGAAGCGCCAACAAGCACAACGACGGCCTCGATCGTCAGATCTGAAGCGGCCATTCAAGTGCACTTTCTGTTGTGATGACTTCAAACACAAGTATGATTGGGTCCGCCACGAAAAGTCCCATCACCTGGATCTGGAAGAATGGAAGTGTACTCCTTACGGAAGTACCGTCTTCTCTCCTCTTACAGGCAGAGCCCACTGCGCCTTTTGTCATGTCTTGGATCCCACCGTTGAGCACCTGGAAACACACAATTACGAAGTGTGCTACGATGCAACGGGTCAAGGACGCACGTTTAAGCGCAAAGATCATCTGGTTCAGCACCTTCGCCTTGTTCATGCCATTGTCACGATGCCCTTGATTGAGGATTGGAAGCTTGAATCATCTCCTGTGATTTCGCGTTGTGGGTTCTGCAACTCGAGGCTTACGAGTTGGAATGAAAGGGCAGATCATCTGTCTGAACACTTTCGCAAGGGGCTGACGATGACGAGTTGGCATGGAGAGCATGGCTTTGATCCCGAGATCGCAGCGCGTGTCCGACATGCGATGCCACCATATCTCATTGGTGCAGAGTCTCAGAGCCTCATTCCCTTCTCTGCAACCAATCGTGGTGCCCGAGATCACTTTGCGCAAATCTCGTCGCGGGTTAGCCAATCAAGGGACCCCTCTGCTATAGATACTGGTGATGTTCAACAACATGAGGCATTCCCTCCTGGCGGCGCAGATCCCGGCATGTCCCAATCGTCCACCAACCCAGAAGCATTTACCGACCTCCTGATGCGACATCTGAGCCGGTATGCTCATGAACAAGAGAAGCGGGGCATCAACGTTACCAATGAGATGTTTCAAGAGGAATCAAGAAGAGTTCTCTACAGTTGCGAAGACTCTTGGAATCAAACAGTTGCAGACAATCCTGAATGGCTTGTTGCCTTTCGCCGTCAGCATGGATTTACTTGAAGCCAATAGTGAAGAACAATCAGCCAATACTCGCTCCCTTCTATGCATCATCCAAAACCTCGGCCCAACTGTTGCTTTCTCTCCCATACATTATATCTGCCATGGTCTGTTTAAGAAGGTCGATGTGTGCCGAAGATCCAGCATCAATGTTGATTTGGTGGCCCCGAAAGTTGATCTCCGTGATGGGCACGATGAAACTAGCTGTGCCTGCGACAAAGGCAGACACCAGCCTCCCATCGCTCTTGGCCATCATGAGGTCAACGATCGTGAAGTCTGTCTCTATGACGTCCAAGGGTTCGAGAGACTTCTCGGCTCCAGAGTGCTCGGTCTTCTGCCCTTTCTTGCCGCTCAGTCGTTCACGCGCAAGCTCGAGGATGCTCATCCGAGTGATGCCCGGCAGAATCAGACCTTCCCTGAGAGCTGGAGTGACCAACTGAAGCTTGCCCTGCTGTGTTCTCCAGATGACGAAAATATTTGTTGAACCGGCTTCGGTGACGCGACACTCAGGCCCAAACAGCCAGAGGACTTGATCATAGCCCTTGCTCTTACACTCGGCGTGGGCTACGAGCGCTGGACCATAATTCGCGCTGAGCTTTGTACTTCCTGTGCCTCCGGGCCACGCCCTGACATGGCCGTCTTGACTGGCAAGCAATCTCATCCCGCTTTGAGGCTTCGTTAATTCTACATCGTTTTGTTTGAGGGGTTCAGGCTTCTTGCCGGGCCAATAGCATGCAAAAACATACAGGGTGGCCTCTGTAGGGACGTCGAAGCCCAAACTGTCATCAGATCCAATTATGGTTGGTCTCAGATAGAGGAAGGTGCCAGGCTGGTGTTGGGGCAGCCATTTGGGACCATCGATCTCGCAAAACTTGCGGATCAACTTGTGAAGCTCTTCCGGTGGAAATGATGGCAGACTGATCCGCTGGGCGGAAGCGAGCATTCTCTCGCAGTTGCTCCTGGGGCGGAAGAGGCGCAGTCGCCCATCATAGCCGCGAAACAACTTCATGCCTTCGAAGCAACTGGTCGAGTACTGAAGCACACTCGCACTGGGCATCAAACTCAAGGGGCTGTATGGCACAATCTCTGGGTCGGCCCAGCCCCTTTCCAGCGTCCATTTCGCGATGACCATATGATCTGTGCATGCCCTGAGCGCCTTGACCTCGGGCGAGTCAGGCGATGGAACTGCTTTGGGACTTTGGGTCAACGTGACTCTAGTTCTGCTGGCATCCAGTGTGCCATACGGGGTTTGCTCCAAGGTGATTTCGTTTGTATGGCCATCTGTGGTGCCATTTGTGGTGCCATTTGTGGTGCCGTTTGCCAGGCCTTCTTCATGGGGAATATCAAGATTGAGCGGCATTGTGTCCACGATAGCCTGTTTTTCACGGGTTGAGATGGTTGAGAGACAGCAGACTTGAAGGGGAAGCCATTCTACCAGCTACACATACATTTATATCAAGCCCCAACCTCTCTTGTCAACCCACGCTCTCAAATCCCACTCAACGTCCAAGGGCGTTCTCGATCAATATTGGCGCCCCACTTCTGTAGGGCGTAAGGTGTGCAAGGGTGCCGGGGGTCGTAATTAAAAAAGATTTATGCCGTGTAGCCGCCCGCCAGGCTTGGAGACTAATACCGTGCCGCCATGGGGCATCTTCTGTTTGACGCCGCCTCGAGGCATCTCTAGACATCTAGACTACTATGGCAAAGAGCGTGCCTCGGGTGGCCATAACTTGAGCTCCGGTTAAGTTTATTGCCACAGTCCCTTCCTCATTGGACTGCAAATTCCTTGCCTTTTCGCTGTTCAAGGAAGCTGCTTCCTTTACTTTATGGCGGGCACTTTGGTAACGACTCGTCGATGATTGATTGTTCGAGTTGAAAAGAAAAACTGTTCGAGAAAATCTCCCACCCTTCGAGTACATATCCATAACGTTTATCGTCGGGGCTTTTGACGGAGATGCTGCAACAGGATGTCGCTAAAGTTCCAAACGCCGCTACGTTCTCAAGAGTAAGTTAACAGTTGAGTTATATTTCCGAAAACCTTGGAGAAATTTGGCTCTGATGGAAAAAGACTGACATTGGTGTCTCTCTCAGGCTCAGAAATGGCATATTGTAGGTGCTGGTCTGCTGTCAACCATCAACAGTGCCCTTGGCTCTTCCTTGCCATCTGGAGCTGCTCCTTTCATTGCTGAGTACTTCAACGTGCACGACAATGTCCAGATTGTGCTACTGAATTCCCTCTATATGGCTGGCTTTGCTGCAGGCCCTTTGATCTTTGGACCCATGAGCGAGCATGTTGGTCGACGACCGGTAATGATCGGGACATATATCGGACTGTTCTTATTCACAATAGCCTGTGCTCTGGCTCCCACATACCCGGCATTGATTGTCTTCCGTCTTTTGGCGGGAATCAACGCTGCCTCTCCGAACGCAGTGATTGGAGGATTGTACTCGGACATTTACGATGTTCCGCGAGAACGTGGCATTGCGATGGCAACCTTTATGTGGATGACATCCACAATGCCACCTCTCGGACCTGTTATTTCCGGATTTGTTTCCACCAAGTCATGGCGATGGACCTTCTGGGTGGGCTCGATCATATGTGGCGCCGGCTTACCAGTGGTGGTCTGTTTACCAGAAACATTTCAGCCCGTATTGCTGGCTAGACAGGAACGTCGTCGGCAGAAAGAGCTGGCGTCAAACCCTTCAGGCAGAATTTGTTGTCCCGGAAATCAGGAAGAATCCCCGAGCTTTCCGAGTCGGTCTTGGGCAGTTGTCTTTCAACAGCCGTTTGTGATGGTGGTGCAAGAACCCATCTTGCTATTCTCTTCACTCTATATGGCGCTTGTCTACGCCATTCTCTACCTCTATTTCCAGGCCTATCCGATCATCTTTCAAGGTACGAGCAGACTATTCAATCACTATGGACTAGACTCTAATAGCCAATACAGGCGTGTACAATCTATCCCCTGGCCTCTGTGGATTAGCTTTCCTTCCTGGTGAGAACACCTACCCTTCTTCATTTGCTGCGAATCTAGCTAATGGTATCTAATCAAGTCATGGCTGGGGCGACATCTGCTATGGGTATTTTCCTTTGGTATGGCTCCTACTACGAACGGGCTGTTATTGCAGGCAGATCGTGGACTCAGATTGAAGAATTCAGGCGCCTGCCTCTCGCCTGCATCAGTGGACCATTGTAAGCTGGTCCTTTTCAATATGCGTTTTCTTTTGAAGACGCCACTAATACAGACGATCAACAGGGTCGTAAGCTCACTGTTCTGGCTAGGCTGGACATCTTACAAATCCATTCATCCCGCGGTGCCTATGATGGCAGGACTTGTCTTTGGCACAGGTTACCTTTTGATATTCATGGCCATGATTAATTACCTCACTGATATTTACAAACAATATTCTGCCTCGGCACAGGCTGCGGCATCTACGATACGTTCTATCGCTGCCGTCTTCCTGCCCATGGCGACTCGGCCGATGTACGATCGCCTAGGGATTCAAGGTGGGAGCTCACTACTAGGTGGTATTGCCCTGCTCATGGCAGGCATTCCCTTTGTCTTTATTATGTACAGAGACTTTATTCGGGGGCGAAGTCCGTTTGCTAGAAGGGCTTTGGAGATGGATAGACGGAATCATTCTGCTGCGCAGCCCCATGATGAAGGCTGCGAGAAGCCGGCCGATGTAAATGTCAAGATTTCAACCTGAATATAGACGCAATTTGAAAACAGAAATAGGGACGTGTTCGATACCGAGCAGCCGTACGGACTGCAAGTCCTGCCATAGCGCACCGGAGGTGCTGGAGGTAGAGTATTGAAGTCCATGTGCATGACAAGGCGGACTAGATTGATGATGTCCCGCGGAATGAGTGTGATTCAGGTGAATCATCTTTATCTTGTTGCTAATTATCACCACCACACAGGGCTACACGAAATGCCGCCTGCGGAGGACCACTGCCAGTAAAATGCAAGTCGTCGTAAGATGGTGGCGAGAGCCAACGAATTTGGTCATGTCTTCCGATGCAACACGTTATTATCAGTCAGCTCTCAAATCCCAAGTCTATGACAACGTCGGTTCCGCCCATACATGGTGGCGAAAGCGATTTGATGAGGTATTCCTGAATAGGACATCACAGAAAAAATCAGCAAGAATCTCCCTAATTGGTCTGATAGTTGCACAGAAAAAAATTCAATAGAGCAGTTGGCCTTCTGGGAATGCGGTTGATATGAGGAATTTCGAGTCTCTGCTCGCCAGTACTGGCTAATTTCAGTACTGGCTACCTATCGTGACTTACTGTAGTGGCTAACTTACTAGGCCCTGTAATAAAAATCTTTCTTGCCAAGAGGTGTGGTATTGCCAAGAGCGATTGCTGCCGCCACACCAGCCTTGGCGGGCGGAAGAAGGAAGGGACGGTGGGAGTCACCACACTGTCACACAGAGTGTTTCTCAATTCTTTCTGACTCCTGTTGGCCAATCATCCTGGCCGTAATAGTATACTCTGGCTAGTGACATGCTGGGGGTAAATTACCATGCTAGAACAGCAGAGCCTGGGCTGCCTGGACTGCAACACAACTACCATGTTGTATAGTGCAAACAACTAGCCTAGGACCAGACTCCACAACACGCCCTTTTGCAAGAAGGAGAGTACTTGTCCCCGTCCACGCTGGCTCAAGCACACAATCACCGGAAGCAGAATTTTCATAGTCTGTGCCTGCAGCTAAAAGGGCCACAGTCCAGCAAAGATGGCTTTCATTTTAACTTGCATACATTCAAACACACCATGCTGGTTTTGTGACCCGACCTCTGTTTCTCAGGGTTCTAATATTCCGGACGACTGATGTACATGCAGGCCTTGAATTCAGCTCAACAGTATTCCACCAAAGCCATGACCAGAAGACCACGAGTTCATGTGCTTGGGTTGGGGAGCATTGGGACGTTTGCAGCCCACACTCTTGCAGAAATCCCCAATTCGCCTGAAAAAACGTTGTTGCTCCATCGCCCGAGTCTATTGGAAGCATACAGACAAAACGGTGGCGGGATCTGGCTGACGACTGTCGAAAAGAAGCCCATATTCCACAATGGGTACGATCTGGAAGTCCTAGAAGACGGGAAATGGTATCGAGCATCCCTGGACGATCGTCTGCCGTCAACACACTTTGCTAAGAGCGGTTACCAGCCCGCTTCTGAAGAGATAGAGCATATCATAGTCTCTGTCAAAGCCACACAAACAGTTGACGCACTCCGGTCGCTCAAGGAAAGACTTAGCTCGAGGTCCACAATTCTTTTCCTCCAGAACGGGTACGGCATGATTGAAGCTGTTAACAACGAGCTCTTTCCCGATCCTAGCAATCGGCCAGCATATATCTCAGGCGTCATTTCCCACATCGTTGGCAAGGACGGCCCGTTCGATACCACTCACCATGGTCTCTCCGCTGTCTCTCTGGGGCTTGTACCCGTCCAGCCTGTCAACAAGGGCAGCTTGTCGATCAATACGAGTCATAGTGCAAACAGCGCTGCTGCGGGAACTCCATTGCCTATTCACAACTATCTTCTTGACAACCTACCCAGAGTGCCGCGCTTCAATGCCACCAGCAATCCATATAATTTGCACCTGCTCCACCTTCTCGAAAAGCTGACTGTCAACGCGTTCTGCAACCCGCTCTGCGCGCTGGCTGACGCACCGAATGCCTACCTATTCACCATCCCCGAAACACGTCGGGCACTCCTGACCGAGATTTCGAATGTAATCAACGCTCTCCCGGAGCGAGACCTTTACTTTGCTGGGGCTGAACTGGCGGAGTTCCGCCGGCGATTTACAGTGTCACAGTTGGAGAAGACGGTGTCGGCCATCATTGAGAAGACGCAGTCAGGAACATGCAGCATGGTCTGGGATCTGCGGGCTGGAAGAGGAACGGAAATTCAGTTCATAAATGGGTATTGGAGCCGAAGGGGGCGAGAGGTTGGCGTTCCAACACCACTGAATGACCAGTTGATCGAGAGAATTGAAGAGAGGGAATGGAGATCAAAGAGCACCGCAAAAGGGCCAGGGGAGGTAAGTTTTGACTCTGACGTGTTGATGCATCAATCATGTGCTTTGAGCGTGTAATTCAGGTAATACCCTTTTATTTTCAAGTTGATAGATCTTGCACCAGGGAATATGAGCGGGTCGACAGTGAATCAAGTTTCTGACTCATATAGAATGTGGCAAGCAAAACCATTCCTAAGATTAATATCTATCTGCTACCAGAACAATAGTCCAGAGATCCATGCCTCTTCTGTTGGTCAGCCCCTTGGGTAATGTGGGAAGCTACAGCGGTCAATATCCGTGGGTGGGAGCCAGCTCAAGGAGAAAGGTGCTTGGTTCCATCGCCGTGGTGACAGCATTTTCCATGGTCATTCCATCTCTGTTCCTTAATTGCCTTGGGCTCTCCTTGTGGCAGTAGTCTTGAGGAAGGAGATAAGGATCAATCCATCCGTTCGGCTGACGGAGCAGACTCACTGGGCTTGAGAGAGCTGACCAGGGTGAGAAATATAGTGCCTCTCCCGAAGGTGGCCCGACTGGAGTAGCCATGCAGTTCGTCGTATCTGGAATCCCCCCCTTGCCGTTGAAGCACAGGCGGGGCTTCTCTCATCGAATAAATGGAATCCGAGTTGGAACACGCTGTCGATAGTCGATATATTCTTTGCCAAAGAACTGAACCAGGTGCCGTTCCTCATCTGCAGACATCA
Source organism: Chaetothyriales sp. CBS 134920 (assembly GCA_003693665.1). NCBI lineage: Eukaryota > Fungi > Ascomycota > Eurotiomycetes > Chaetothyriales > Domatiomycetaceae > Domatiomyces > Domatiomyces catenatus. Next base: position 47,144 of record QQSL01000041.1, read on the forward strand.
TACGTCAGCAATGCAGATAAGTGAGAAAGGGGAGAAGACTCACGCAGAATACGGTGGGAGAAAAACCTCCACAAGACGACCGCGTACACCACAAAGCACCCGAAATTCCCCAACGCGATCTGAGTGCCCAAGGCCCAGCAAAAGAATCCAAAGTAGGATGGATGCCGCGAAAAGACATAGACGCCATCTGTGACAAGCTCATGATCGTCCTTCTTGTAAACCTGCACCAGATGATTGAAATTGGTCTTTGCCTTGCGCATCGCTGCTACACGCACCAGCTGGCCGATCACAATCATGGCGAGTCCAACAGGCACCGTGATCTTTGTGTTCACAGTCCACCATGATGATGACGATGACGACGACGGTGATGAGCGTGAATGCAGCAGCCAGAAGCGTAGCAACACCTCCAGCATCGCTGTCGCGTGGGCGATCGAGTACGGAATGCCATTCGAGAAGAGCAAAAATGAAGACGTACTCGCGTCAGACGGGTTGTACCGCGCCGTGGAGTCGAATTCCAGGTAATGAAAAATAGATAGCACGGCGATGAAGAAGGGGGCGCGCCAGATGCTGGAGCCCCAGTAGGCGAGCTCGGCCGATAGAAGGGTGCAGGTGCCCAGGGCAATCCCAAGACCGTAGGCGCGTAAGGAGATGCCAGACAAGGACTTGGCGCCCCCAGGAAGGTATTGTGGGTTGACATAAGGAGAGACTGCGGCTGTTTGGGATGCTGGCACATGATGCTGTCGTCGCTGTCGAGATTCACCTTGGCTCTGGTTGGGGGACAGTGATTCTGTCATTGTCATAAATGAACAACTTACTTGAGCCTAGGGCGCTGCAGACTATTATCAACGGGGCGCGAGAGTCATGTTTTGAAGGGTTTGTCTCAAGAAGTATTTAACAAAGAAGTCAGAGAGGAGGTTCGTGTTTCGTCATTGTTGGTACTAAATCTTTATGCACCAGTGGCACCACACCACCCATAACAGAAGAGAAGGCTGACCAATGCCTGGATTATCGCAATTACAGGCCATGAACCATCCACACAGAGAGATATATCAGTAGAAAAGTGACTACAATGAGGATAGCCGTGAGCCAGGGCAGTTAATACAGAGCCATGGAGAGGTTGGCAAGCTCATTAAACCATTGAACCCGTCCAGAGCTGTGCGCCCGCCTTGAAGACAGAGGTATCATTGTTGCTTATAGACAGCGAGGCCCGTCTCTTCAAAATGGCGGCAGCGAGGTCTCAGATTGTCTTTTTTTGTTTGAAACTTCGCGGCTCCACAACTTGCCAAGCACGTCTAATGGGCCACCCTACAATTGCCCAATGGAACAACATTTCTCCGGATCAATGAATGGTACCACATAATGACCTAACGGGCCTCATTTTGTGTGCATCAACCCTGCCACTAGACATGATGGGCTGGAGTGGCTTGCCAGGTTTTGTCGAAGCGGCAGAACAACACTTCTTCCCCGCCCAGGCAGAGCCCGAGAATGGCCACTCCAAGTAGACGTCACCCCTCCAGCCCCGATGGCACGATCCCACCACTACCTCCACGCCCGAGCGAGCTATCGCTGCTACAGGCACGCCCTACAACGAGCCATGGACGGCCGCCGACAAGAGCCGAATTGGTGGGCGAGGCAACCATCGCGGTGTCGGTAACCGACGCCAATTGGTCCACTAGTCAAGATGGCTTTGGACAACTGCCTGCGCCACCCCGCCTTCCTGCTGCTTCTGCTGCCAATGGACATAAATCTGGCAGTAGCAAGGCCAGCGAGGCAGACAATGACAGTGTCAGCGCCCAGAGCATCGTCCCCTTTGACAGACAACAACAGCAGGACCATGACAGCATCTTCAGCGGCGTCATTGGAAGCACCGGAGCACTGGTCTCTGCCCCCATTAGTGAAGTCGACATTGGTAATATTCACTCGGCATGCCTTTTGGATGAGGAAGACATGCACTTTGAGGCCGAGTTCGCCTCCCTTGAGGACGATAGCCTCTCTGACCAAGAGGTGCACGAGGCTTGGAAGGCTAAGAAGAAGCATTTCTTGATTCTGTCGGCCGCTGGGAAGCCAATCTACAGTCGCCATGGCTCACACCTGACTATCTCGAACTATATCGCCATTATCCAAACCATCATCTCCTCCTACAACGCCTCCTCTGACCAGCTCAAGTCCTTCCATGCAGGTAAGACCAAGTTTGTAATTCTTTCTCAGAGCAACCTGTTCCTTGTGGCAATCAGTTCGCTGCAAGAGTCAGAGTCACAGCTGCGAATGCAGCTTGATGCGCTCTACATGCAGATCTTGTCCACACTAACGCTGCCCACCTTGACACACATCTTCTCCGTCCGCCCATCCAGTGACTTGAGGCGTCCGCTCCAGGGGACTGAAGTCCTCCTCTCCTCTCTCGCAGACACATTCACACGTGGCTCGCCGTCGGCTCTCCTGTCAGCTCTCGAATGCTTGAAGCTGCGCAAGTCACATCGCAGTGTGATCAACAACACGCTCGTCAAGTCCCGCGTCGATGAGCTGCTATACGGTCTCATCGTGGCAGGAGCTCGATTGGTTAGTGTTATACGACCAAAGAAGCATTCACTCCACCCAAGTGACCTGCATTTGATATTCAATATGCTCTTTGAAGCAGAGGGCATCAAGGCTGGTGGAGGCGACTCCTGGATCCCGATTTGCCTGCCAGGATTCAACAAGTCCGGCTATCTGTTCATGTACGTCAGCTATTTAGACATGGGAAGTGACACGGTCCGCGAGGTGGAGATAGACGAGCGGATCGCCAAAGAAGACGCCGTTGCAATCATCCTTCTGAGTGCCGATAGAGAGAGCTTCGAGTCGATGCAAAGCATGAAGAACTACATTGTCCACGAGATGCGGCGCAATCGATCCATAGAGATCGTGCAGCGCGCTGTCCAGGCTGGTAGGCTGCAGCCGACTGATATCGTGCCAGGAACTGTCTTGCGACATTTTCTGTTCAAATCGAAGCCAAACGTACAGTTCTTCATGCCCAGTCTCTCACCACACTTTGACGACCTGAACCGACGACGTCAACTGATGACCGTCTACCACCTACTTCATGCAAGTGTCCATGCAAAACACGCTGCCGTCAAAGTCCATCACCGGGTCAGCCCCACGTCTTCAGCTCTTGCGTGGGTGACGCCCATGTTCGAGCTATACTGCGTAGCTGGACCCAACACGCCACGGAATGCCTTGGCCCAGAGCGCGAATAAAGTGGTTCAATGGATTCAACGGGAAGAGGAACGCGTCTTCATCATCGGCGGTGCTGTATTTTGATATCCATCTATTTGTCCACTTGGTCAAGGCCCTGCTCAATCATGTTTGCATACTTGGTCAAGGACCTCCTCAATCAACCTTCCATCTTGCTCCACGTCGACTTGCCAGTTACTGACTGCTATCCTCACTGCAGTCTGTCCCTGCCATGCAGTTCCTGATACATACATCTTGCCCGTTCCATTGATCGTTTTGGCCAAAGTCGAGTTGAGAGCGTTATCCTTTGCCCTGAACAGCACGACAATAAATGTTCTTGCTACCGCTTGCTCCAATACCGCCTCCTTCGGCAGCACCTCGTATCTGTCATCATTCCAGAGCCAGCGCACAACCCTCCTCGCCAACGAAATCTGTCTTTGAAGCATATCAGTGTACCCTCCCTTCCCATATGTGCAGAGGGTTGCATGCACTGGCAACGCTCTGAACCTTCTGCTGTTCTCCAAGCCAATGTGCAGAGGACTTGGAATATCCTCTTCACTGTTCACTCCAGCTGTCAGGTAGACAGCGTTACCATTTCTGCATACCATGGACGCCATATCTCTGTGTCGGCTCAGGAAGAAACCGCAGTCGTAAGGCACCTGTAGGAGCTTGTGGCAGTCGCCCGTGATCGAGTCGGCCAACTCGAGCCCTTCCACACCCTTTGCAATCTCTCTGTATTCCCCCGGCTCTTCCGAATCCATCAGAAGCCTTCCAAACAACCCAAAGGCACCATCAACATGCACCCACGCTCCGTACCTGTCGCAGATGGCCCTGACACTCTTCCACATCTCTCTGCCCTCGGTTGCAAATCTGCCCGTGTTGACCTCTCCCGCACTCACCACCAGGATACTTGCGGTCGCCTCCTCCGCAAGCTCCCGTTCCAGCGTGTCCAGATCGATGCTAAGCCCATCCCCGCCTCCGTCCTCCACCTTTGCAACACTGACAATACTCTCTCTCCCAAGCCCGACCAGACTCGCTGCCTTGGCGATGCTACTATGCGGCAGTGTACTCAACAACTTGACTCTCCTCACACCAGCCGCAACCATGCACTCATACACCCCATGCTGGCCGCAACTCATCATACCCCTCCCGCCGCCCTTGCCACCCGGCCCCAGCACCCTCTCCGTAGCCCTCTCCAGAACCCACTCTCTCCCCAACGCCAGGCCCAGAACATTACTTGCCGTTGCGCCTGTCGTAAACGTGCCCCCACCACCAGAATACCCCACTCCAATCCCTTCCCCCTCCCCCTGCCCCTGCCCCTGCCCCTCCCCCTCCCCATTCCCCCTAATCCCCCATCCATCGCGCGGCAGATTAAACAACTCAACCAGCTGATTCAACGCCGCCACCTCGACATTCGTGGCCACCGTCTCCGCCGGCAGATGTACCTGCACATTCTGATCCCACACGCTGACCAGCCAGTCGGCCAGCAGCGCCGCTGGCGTCACCCCGCCGGTCACAAAGCCATAGTAATTGCGCGACAGCGCCGGCAGATTCAGGTGCGGCAGGATGTGGGTGGAGAGGTAGGCGGTCAGCGATGACAAGGGTACTGGTTCAGCGGGCAGAGTTGAGGATGAGGGCGGCAGTGGTTGTGGTGGCGAAGATGATGGGAGTACTATGGAATTGGTTGGGAGATTCTTGGAGAGGAGGGATGAGAGATGGACGATCAGGTCCTGAGGCCGGATTGGTGGCTCCATGTCTGTCTTGTCTTTCTTTCTGTCGGTGCTCTTCTTTTTTTTTTCTATCTTTTTTTTTGTTTTCTATAGAAGCTGAGGTATGCACAGCTTAGACTCGCTGCGATTCAAGATGATAGATAGTGCCATATAGTATTTTCTAACTTTCATGGATTCAAAAGGCGTAACGAGATCAAACTGCCTGTGCCAAAGTGGTATAGTCATGTCCAAGGTTTGACCAATCATGTTTAGTCGGCCAGTAGTTGAGAGTGTTACGTAATCTTCAGCCTGGTCTGATATCCAAATACCTCTAGCCCAACTCAAGGAGCATCTAGATTATATTCAAACAGCCCAGGTTGACCAATCTGTTCCGAATATTGCAGACATCTCCCAAATCGCGTCGATTGTCCATTAACCCTTCCTGTCCGGCTTAACCAGACCACAATTCTGTTTCGCTTCGCTCCAGAGAACAGTAATGCGTCTCGATAATAGTCCCCACAAATCCAGCAAGTCCTGTTGAGGTCGCACTCTGCCCTGTCACGGACCCGCCAGAAGCATTGATGGTGGGAATGACCAGTACCTGATCGGCCTCCTCTATATGCTCAATTGTGCTGGTAAATTTGAAAGTGATCTTGATCTCTTTCTCTTCTCCGTCATCTATGACCTCTTCCTCATCCGAATCAAATGCAAACATTCCTGCTTGTGGTGCTGACTTTTTAACTCCATCCGCAGCCAAACTCACGGTTACTACTTTCACCGCAGCCCGGATTGTATTGATGTAAACAATTGCATTTCCACCCAGTATTAGAGGCGGAGAACTTGCATTAGAGAAGTCAGAGGCTGGAAATGCTGCGGTGAAGGAATGACTGGGTGGCTGGCTCGGAACTCCGGCAGTCAAGATCATGCCTTTGCGAATTCTCTGCACCGAAGCAAGGGGCGGAGGGTCAATGAACTCGATCCCGAGAGTACCAGTCTCGCCTTGGTTCATGCTCCGCATAGGTAATCGCAAATTGCGAATCGACACAACTCGAACCCTCATTTCACGCCGGATACCGTTAGTTTTGGAAGGAGTATCTGTCCACGACTTTTCTTGATAAGACTTGGCAACATGAAGATTGCGCAACGTCTTTTGTAGGTCCTGAGAGGTGCAAGATTTGGAGCGTGAAAGAGGAGTTAGCTTGCCTGGTTCGTCGCTTGTGAAGGGGCTGAGAACCATGAGATCGCCAATACTGATTTTACCCGTTTCCAGATGGCCACAAAGCACTAATCCTCTCGGCGATAGCGGATCTTCGGTCTCTGCTGTGTAAACTCTGGACGGCGGAATGCTGAAGACCTCGTCGATGCGGAACAAAGTGCGCTTACTTGTAGATTTGTCCGCGTCAACGAACGCAGCGGGGAGCCTCTGCAGCAGCGCATGCAGTTTTCCGATTCCATTTCCAGTCACGGCACTGACCATGAGCAATGGGACTATATCATCACCCTCCTCGGCTATGGTGGTCATAGCTTGATCAATTTCTGACATTTCAGATTGGCTGACCCGCTGCAGGTCCGGCAGAGCTTCATTCGAGTCAAGGGCGAAGGTTGGGATGGGTGGCGATGACACAGTCAACATCAATGGTTTCCTGCCAGCAGACTTGACAGCTGAGAGAACCTTGGCCAGGACTTTGCGTAAGCTGAGCTTGGTGGCAAGGTCCATTTTAGTAATGACGATGACCAGAGGCAGGCGAAGGCGAAGGCAGAGATTTAGATAGCCCAGAGAGAGGTCAAGGTCAGGAGCTTCTGGCAGGTATGTTTGTTCTAACCCTATGCCAGTCCCAGAATCATTGGCTGGAGTGCAGAAAAGGGTCCAGCGAGGCTTCCACGATATAATGGACCGAAGAGTAGATTTTGCATATCTTGGAAGCCCAGGAGAGTCGGTCAGAAAGCACAGGCGGTCAGCAAGGCCGTGGATATCGGTCCAGGAGGAGACATCGCCAGATGCGTAGTTGACTACAAACCCATCGGTTCCAGGGGCAACTCTGTAGCCGACAAGTTCCTGAGCAACAGAGCTGGTGATTCCCGAGGCAATCTCATGCCGATGCTTCAGGAGTGACAACCGGCTTTTACCTCGTCCATTATCCAGCATCGATGTGGTAAGTGTGCCTACCAGAGACGACTTACCAGAGGCGGTGGCGCCAACAAAGGCGACCCGAACCTGTTCAAGGGAGCTCGTCGTTGCACTAGCAGCCAGAGAGCTTTCTTCCCCCTCAGCGTTCGTGCTGGAATGGACCTCGCCAGCCAAAATAATGTCTGGAGCAGCGCGAGAATCTGGGCGCACCAATACCTCGGCAACATAGAGCTTGTCTGCTAGAGTGTTTGCCCCGGGTTGGTCGGTACCAAGCTCAGTCCATTCGCAACTGCCTACTTGCACTTTCCTGAGAATATCAACCACGCAGCCAAGACTGGCAGCCATTGCTCTCAAGTTATTCAAGCTCTCCTCGAGCTCGTCCTCAGTCAGGCCAACCAGCGCACCGTCATCCGCCACACCAATCTCATATAGGGCGCCCTGGCTCTCTTCTAGACCTGGCAGCAGCTTGGCCGGGCATTCAGGAACACCAAGCCGCGGAGTAGCCTCTGGCAGAACTGGAAGGACCAATTCTGTCGTAGAGGAAGAATGAAAGGGCGATGACTGCTGCAAGCGCCACAACAGTTGGGTAGTGAGTTGCTGCAGTCTTTCTTGCCGCGAGCGTGAAGAAGGCTGGTGTCGCGGACGCTGGCAGGATGCTTCGTTCAGAGACCGAGAGCCGGCTGGGGACGGAGCCTGGATGGCGTCCAGCGCACTGGCGGAGGAGGGATCGGCCGTGGTCATGGTCACAAACTGGCGGCGTGGGCGGAGCAGAAGATGGAGCTTGTACTCACACGAGCCGTTGTGTTTCTCCGGGTCGAGTCTGGTAATCCCATTGGGTGCCTGGTGAGGCCCAAGGTGTGAGAGGTCAGGGAGGCGGTCTGGCGGGGTGGCATATCCGGGAGTCGACCAGGGCGAATGCATTCGCGGTGGCTCGTCCTGCCAGGTGAATATAGATGCCATTGTATGACTCCGAGCCTTTGATGTATGCTCCGGCCTTTCTTATCCTGTGTGCCGTCGTAAGGTCGCTAAGGACTGAGATAAAGGCCGAGTCAAGATGTAGGTGTGGGAGTGGAAGAGCGCCTGTGACAGTGCTTGTGACATTATGGGAGGTCTTGTGTCTGGTAGCACGGTCTGTGAGTACCGCCGCCTTACATGTGCTGCCGTAACTTAAGAGTCATTGAGATCGGGACGAGAGGACTTATGACTAAGCGGGTCCTTGGCATTCGGAGCTCACTGATGGGCAGGCGCGCCCGCCACCACAGCTTCCGAGGTGGAGGATGAAGCCTTTGAAGTTGTGGCCACTATCACCATTGCCATCGATCCAAGTGCAGGCTGGATAAAACTCCACGGCATTATTGTCCACGTTAGTAACAGGGTTCGCCCCAGCATACCATGGAGCACCGCAGGCTTTCCCAAGATCACCATTCCAAGCGAACCTGCTGCATGGAGGACATACCACAGTAGTCTCACTCTCCCAGCAACCCCCGCTCCGTAATGAACAGATCGAGAAATGGAAGTAGAGAAGGGCTCAGTGCACTGTGGATTCTGTACATTGCTGCACCATATTTTTGGCACTGGGATTCATATTGTGGTCAAGAACGCCAGCGAGCTTGCTTGCTTCCCCATTAACATACAGATCTCTTTCATTCTCTGCCGTGGTTCCGACACATCGCGCGCATCTGTCCTCGCCTTGCCTGCCCTCAGCTCTGCTATTTCTTCTTCTCGTCCAGCTTCTTTTCCAGCTCTAGAACGTAGGCGTGTGTCCGCTGCACAGCTGCTTGTAGAGCCTAGAACGCCGTGGTCAGTTCCGTAGATCTCGAGCACAGCTGGAGACGGTACGTACAAAGATATCCTCAGATAGAACCTCATTTGACACCTTATATTCCTCAAGAATGTAGTAGTATACCGAACCACCGGCAACGGCCGTTCCAAGCAGGAAGCCAAACAGCCTGAGTAGCAGTCAATGACGGGTGGCTGCCGGAATGAATGTGCGCTGTATCGGGGGTAGAGCTCACCCTGCTCGGAATGCTCCCACAGGCTTCTTGACCGGGGCCGCGGCTGCAGCTTCTTGTAACCTTGACGCTGACGTCCGGAATCCCCTCGACACAGAAGTCGCCGGAGCTCTGATCGGTCGGCTCGCCGAAAGGAGTCGGGGTACGAACGTTCGCGCAGCCATTTCGTTGAGCGGTTGATGGAGGAGGAGGAAGAGGATGGACCTTGGCTGATATCTGGGGGTCGCAGAGCTCCTGAAGTTGTTACAGGCGGCACATCAATGATGATGCCTGAATTAGGTATGACGGCTGCGGCATTGGACGGCTTTCGGACCGCCTAAAGTCTTGGCCCCAGAGTCAAACCGCGCCTAGCTCCACTAGGACCGGCCCTAAAATCTATGACTAAGTCGCTAATTACTCGCCTGTAGACGGCCTGGATGGGCACCTAAATCCTCTCTTGGATGCGAATTACTCTGCCCCAGGCACCTGTAGCCACGGGCTTGGATTGTTTGGATTGCAACTATTAAACACCATTCACCCCCTCACTGAACAAGTCTAGCAATATGTCTGTTTTGCAGGTTTGCATGTCGACGGCCTCCAGGCCATAGGTGTCCTCAAACACTCGTATACTCAGGTTGCTGAAGAATGATCCAAGAAGGCGCCGCTGCTCACTTGGTCGCCGGCTGGCGTCTGTGCTCAGCAGTGGCTTTCGCAGCCCACCCTCTGTGCCTGAAGAAAGTTCCACCGGCTGTGTGTTGTCGAGTTGCAGCGAATCAGCCGCGGCAATACGTCGAGCATTGGCTGGAGGATAGATGGCATCAATTGTGTCTGTGATAAAGAGCCACTCCTGAAGTTGAAACTCCTCCGGTTTCAGCAGCACGAGTAGGTCCAGCAATTTGGCCCCTTGCAGGTGTGAGGCGGTTGAAAGGTCTGCCTCGTCTGCTTTGGCCAGATCTTCAAACAGCGCTCGTAGCTCAGAGTTGACACTTGGCCAGATGGCGACCAAGTTTACTTGCGTGAAGCTGAGGCAGATAGCCCGGAGCAAAAGGTAGACATCACCCCTAGTTGCTGACGAGGGAGAGGTCGATGGCGTTGCTAGCAAGAGTTCGTCCAATCGTGCCATCATCTGATTCAGCGAGGAAGCAAATGTATCAACATTCGCCGCAAACAGAACCAGCGCAATTCTGCGCAGATTCAACCTGGTCTGCTTATCGGCCTCAGCCCGAGCAGTGGCAGCACCCACGCCGAACACGATTCCCGCTGTTGTTGGTGCAGTCAACCGTGCTAAAAGCTCAGATATCAGCCCTTTGTCAGCAGCGAGGAGCTGCTTCAAAACCGATAGCCATCCATCTTCATCACTGAGAGCTGCATTGTCAAAGAAACCTGGATGATTGAACGCTTCAAGAAGGTCCTTCTTCCAGATTTTGGCAGCTGCAGGAGTCTTCGACATGATTAGCAGAAGACGGATCACCTCGTGAGTAAAGCCGCGAGGAAACGGCTTCGCTCTTATTAACGGCAAGATTATGTTTGTGCTGATGCCAGAGAAGACTGTCACCAATCTATCTCCTTCAGAGAGAATCGGTGCCATCATCGGCAAGGCTTCGCAAAAGACCTGGATACCCTCACCAGCCTCAAAACGGCGCAGTGCCAAACCCTTGTGCTGAAGACTTTGTTCTCTCGGTCCTGATTCGGCCGTGGAATCGAAACCAGTTGGTTTGATAGCAAAGACAGCTGTGAATAGCCTTGTTGACAGGTCGGACAGCTCTCGTCGCATTCGGGCTTGCTCACCAAACGTGGTATTTTCCATCTTCCGGCAGAGTATCGAAGCAAAGTCTATCAGTCTCAGTAACAATTGTCGGTGAGGCATGGGATTCGTAAGGATTTCTCGGATGAAACTGGTGCAATCTGACCAAATCTCCTCCAGCAGATCGTCCTCAAGAGATTCAACGTATTCAATCAGAAATGCTAACAACTCAAGGCTGGTCAGGTTGACCGACATGGTTGATTTCTGGCTCTGGTCCAGGGCGTGGGGATTTGTGCGGTTGTAGACAGCATTGAATATTGCTGGCATCATAAACTTCGGCCTTGCAGCTTCGAGAGTTTGAAGGAGGCTCATCACCGTCCGTGGTTGTGTGTCCAGCTTGACTGTTTGCACCCATAGGCCAATCAGCGTTTCAAGGCATTCTTGTGGCTCAGCATTTGTCAGATGTTCCAGCATTCGCCGGGTCCTCGCCCGCAATTTCGACGACAGGTAGTTGAACGACTTGGTATCGCCGCCTCCAGCTTTCGAAAGCCTCCAGCACCAGATAGCCCCACAGATTTTTATCGCATCTTGCATGCAGAGAACGACAGTGAGCCGGTTGTTTGCTGCGGTTCGCGACTGGGGTATCTCAGCTGCAGTGAGATCCTGACTAGCTGTGGGATGGACTGCGTCAATAACCTGACTATGAGCTCTAGCAAGAAAATACTCCAGACCAACCAGCAGATTCGTTATCGATCGCTCGGGATTTTCAGTCGTAGCTGTTTTGGGCGGCGTGTCCGACAAGCCGGGTTGGTATATAGTCTTGAGAGTGTCAAAGTATTCTTGGATGCGGCTGCAAAAGCAGTCCGTTAGTCTGAGAAGGTTGGAGAAAAACACGACATCTGGATATTGTGGGAGCAGGTTGCAAAGCACGGTGATCCACTTGTCAATGTGCGAGTCATTGGCAGGAGAAGTGATGCCATCGCTTAGGATATTGAGGAGGCTGATGGGTGGATGTTGGCTACTCTCCAACGGTGTTAAAGACTGCAGGGTGTCCAGAATGGCGATTTGCAATGAAGGCTGGTTCGTGATATTGACGAGCTGTTGAGCAATCAATTCTAACAAGGCAGGGTCACCTAGGCGATTGAGATCCTCGTGAATGGCACGGATGATTGCAAGCGCTGTTAGTGTCAACTGTTCTGTTGCATTCTGCTGCACCTGTTCCATCAGCATTGAGGTCACCCGCTGGCAAGTCCGTGACGAACTGAATTCCTTCCACAAGACTGATGAGCTCTTTGAGATGGAGACGAGAGTCTGGAGCCTCCACAAGGTGGCTGCAACCTCAGTTTTCTGGGCATTTGGCCTCGACAAGGGACTTGTCACAACGTTGAAATGGAATTCCAGAGACGGCAACCCAGCAAGCCACTCTCGACAAGGGTTTGGAGAACTATCTCGGCCCGCTGCGTCGATAATGAGGACAATGGTGCGGCTCATCAGCCCTATTCCAGCATTTCGACCTTCCTGAAGCATCCCATTGCTTTCGCTGGAGATGGAAGAGCGTAGGGGCGCAGAAAGAACCCAGAAAGTGGAAAATCGGGTAAGAGAGTCGTCGCCGCCTTGTTTGGACTCCAGTCCTTCACTGAGGAGCGACAAGATGATGCTATCAACGACGAGCTCATCTAATATAAGCGCGTGGAGAGTCCAGATCATATCGATGCTTTCCACGTGCAGTTGGGGAGTTGCAGGAGTCAAATTGGCCCAAAGCTTGGTCACCAGATCCTGCACAGTGTTGACAATGAGTTGCTGCAAGCTAGCACTATGATTTGAGGCGTGGCGAATGAGTGACACTACTAGGGACGTGATGTTTCGTAATGTACCCAATGTCTGTGCAGTCAAGTCGTGGCCCTTGGTTGAGCATTTTGCAATGCCGTCAAGAAGAGTTCGAATGTAAGTGTCCGAGCAAGGAGTACCGATTCTGGAATACAATTTGTCGAAGGCCAAAATGAGAATATCCTGAGCCTGCAACAGAGAGTTGTGCTCCAAAGAGTTGAGGATGCTTCGGATGACATTTTGCAAGGAGGATGAGTCGGCCTCTCGCACCAGAGCTGCTGGCACTTCAATTCTCGTAGAAGAGGGCGTATTGTAGAGCTGGTAGATCTGCTGGGGTAAATCATTGTGGCTTTCTTCAGTCTGTCCAGGTTCTCCTTCACCAACATGCTGACTGGGAAGCAGTTGCAGAAGAGATCCCATCCCAGTGGCAATCATCTCTGCATCCTTCGCAAGAACATCTTCCACAGCTGACTCTGATTCACTGGAAACTTGAGCAAGGTCATAGGACATGACCGAAACAATCAGTGGGATATGTGTCTGCAACATCTCCTCGTCATCCAGCGCAAAATTCATCAAGACAAAATCCAACAGATCAAGTTTCCGGTTTCTGAAAAGACCCAAGAGGTGGCGAGCAATCAATTGAGGGTCAATGGAGTCGAATAGCACGTTCGCGCTGCGAAAGACTTCATCAAAGGCGTCTTGTGACGGCGCACTTTTCTGGTACATCATCAGGTCGGTGAGCAGGTCTTGAAATATTCTGCTGACAACAGGAGTTCCAATGGCAGAGCGGTCCATGAGGGAGACCATGATGCGGATGGGTTTCGCCCGAGATGAAGGCGTTTCAGGCTGCTTTGCAATCATATTGTAGAACACTTGGATCACATGTTTTTGGCCGAAGTTCTCGAAGTATGTTGAAGGGGGAGCTAGCCCAGTGATATTCTGGTCAATAGATGCCGCATGGCCGTTTGTCTTCTGCGAAGGCAGTCTCTGTCCCTCTTCGGGGTACGCGGTCTTCTCGTCATTTCCAAAAAGCCAGGCCCACAGGCGTCGATTCAACCCCATGTCGCGCTTGAGAACAATACCCAAGGCAGCAGAGAAGAGAATGTCAATGTCTCGGGGAGAGGCGCTTTGTTGGATGATAGAGGAACTGAGGGGGAACAGAGTGACGAGCAAATCGAGGAAGCCACGTTGAACCAGGGGCTGCTCATCTTGGAGGCCAGTAGCGAAGCATCGAATCAACAATCCGGGCTCCGGAGTTGTGACCGTTGAGATAGGCACAGGTTTTGCAGCGCCCGTCTTGAGATGGGTGTGGGCTGCTGGGGTAGGCCCCAGTGGGGGAAGATACTTGGTCAAGTAGATGAGGACTCCCATTCGGCGATTGCTACTCGTGACAGAGGCAAGGAACAGGCTCTGCCAGAAAACATCTTCGATATCATCCTTGACGAATATTGCGCGAAGGCGATCAATCGTGGCCAAGGTCTTCTTGAAGTCTTCACTGTTCTCTTCCTCGATCCCAGGGAGTAGTGAAAGCAGGATGGCTTTCAGGGCTGGTCTCAAGGACTCTGACGGCAGATTCAGGATATGATCGTCAAACAGGGCTAGAAACCACGGTCTCGTACTCAGGGAGGCGAAGGACAAGGTGTGAGCAAATCCAGGGAAGTACAAGGGAAGGTCTGAAGCCAGGCCTTCTGCTCCAATGATGCTGAAGATTAAACTGTACGCTTCCAGGGCCTTCTGGTGGACTCCTGAAGGCAGTGATGGCCTCAGGCATTGAGCTAGATACTTTGCAAGAATCGTCTTCGATGGTATCTCGGCTCCAGCTCCAGGGGGGGACGCTTGCAGGGCCTTGAGCAGGCGGCTTAGGAAAGCAATATAATCGGCCCATTCATTCGAAGCATCAAACAGACCCAGGGCCCTTTCAACGCCGGCTTCATAGCGTTTGAGAGCCTTGGAATCGGCCATGTTTGGGGCCACAGGTCAATGAATCTATCTGGCTACAAATGGGGGGAATCATGTCTGCCTAAGAAATTTCTTGGCTGCCACACAGATGAGATTGTCGGCAGCGGCGTCGGTATTGTTGGCGAGCCAACAGCCCCGAACCCTTGACACCAAACACAATCTTCAGAGACAGCAGGCAGTCATCATTAACTTAATGACGCTTCCTGGTTGATATCACTGTTGCTAGTTCCGAGCCGAGCTAGAGAGAGGGAAGTTAAGGCCTGCGCACCGATGTCGGCACCGACCTGCGCAGTATATATAAGTGCCGAGATGCATCATCATTGAGAGTTCATATCCTGTCTTTAAGGTACTGTCTCGTTATCCTATAACTGCAGGAATGTGGAAAGAACAAGCCTCCTACACACATGGCCACCACGCCTCGGTGGTGAACGACCACGCACGTCGTACCGCCCAGGACTCGGCGGCCTATCTGCTCCCTCATATCAAGCCAACTGACTATATTCTCGATGTCGGCTGTGGTCCAGGCACCATCACAGCGGATTTTGCCGAACTGGTTCCCCAAGGCAAAGTCCTTGGCTGCGACTTGGTGGAGAGTGTCTTAACTCAGGCTTCAGCCGTTGCTGCTTCTCGGGGGCTGTCCAATGTCTCATTCCAGGCCGTTGATGCAAATTCTCTTCCGTTCGCGGACAACACCTTCGACATTGTGCATTGCCATCAAGTATTGCAGCATGTCAAAAACCCAGTCGACATCCTCAAGGAGATGCGAAGAGTGGTCAAGCCTGGGGGCATTGTCGCAGCCCGTGAAGCCGACTACAAGAGTTTTGCCTGGTATCCAGAACCACCAGAGTTGACAAGATGGATGCAACTTTACCAGAAGGTTGCCCGGGCCAATGGAGGAGAGCCCAATGCAGGGAGATACTGCCATGTCTGGGCCCACGAAGCCGGGTTCAACGTCGATGCCATTGAGACCACTTGGTCATCTTGGCGATATTCTGGCCTCAGAGCAGAACAATTTGCAGGAAGTTTCTCTGGTAGGATCCTCCAGCCCAGCTTTCTGGGTACTGCGGTACGTGAGGGCTACAGCACAGAAGGGGAAATAGGACAGATCTCGGAAGCCTGGAAGTCATGGGGGGTGCATGAGCAGGCATTCATCGGCATAAGCCATGGTGAGATTCTGGCTCGCAAGATATAGCCTCACTTTCAGTCCCTATTGACATGGTCTTTGCCACTTGAATTGACTGCCAGTTAGGCTAGGTATGATCTAGATTTGTTGAGTATAAAGTACTACTACAGTTCTTACAACTTGGCTGAGACTGCACTCTCTCCCTCGCCCAGAAATATCCGTCTATCCATCTCAATCTCCTTCGCAAAATTCACCACCCCCTCTCTTCCAGGACTGATTCTCCGGGCCCATCTTTTAGCAATCTCAACTGCAACTTCGTCTCCGTCCACAGAAGCATCTGCCATCAGCAACACTCCGCTTACAATGGCGTCAAAGTGCTCCAAGATCGCTCGTCCTTGCCACAACAGCTCATCTTCACTCTTACCCTGAATCAACCTCTTTAAGTTCAGGTATCTCTCTTCAACAGTTCGGATCTGCTTGTCGAACAGTCCTTTGCCACTTTCTCTGATTTTGGCCAAAACACCAAGTAGCCACTTGCCAAACAGTCGTTCAAGCTCTGCAGAACCCTTCTTCTTGACCTGCAACGCCCTCAACACATCCTCGGCCATCACGCTTCCCGTTCCCTCCCATATAGGATTGACATTGGCATCTCTGAACAATTTGGCCACGTTCAGAATCCCATCATCTTCATTGTTCTCGCAGTATCCCACTCCTCCCAAACTTTCCATGCAAGCCCTCAAGCCCTCAACTGCCCTCAAGGAACAGGCGTACTTCATCAAAGGAGTCAACAACCTCAACAAGGCCTCGGCATCCTCTTTCTTCGATGGCAATAGTCCCAAGTCATCTGCCTTAGTTCTTGGGCCCTTGAGCTCAGTATGGCCCAACAAGGCCACCCCAAAGAAGCCGAGATTAGTTGCCGCTCTAAACAGCAAGGTCTCGTCCGCCAGCCACTTGATATGCTGCACGTTCTTGCTCAGTGGCTTGTTGCCTTGAACTGATCTGACCCTGGTAAAAGCTCGGCTAACAGCCAGGCCAGCTCTCCAGTCACCAACGCTTCCACAAGCCGTATGTAGCCTTGTGATGTTGAGGATCGCAGTGATCATCTTGACGCCCTGTCCCTCCTCACCTACCAGCCAACCACGCATATCGGATAAAACAAGCTCTGCGGTGGGCACGGCTTTGGTTCCCAGCTTCTCCTTGAGCCGGCTGATCTGGACACCGTTCATCACGCTTGCATTTGGCGCACTAGAATTCCCGGCAGCACGACGCATCGGAGCAAAGAATGCACCGATGCCCTTTTCGGTGCGCGCGAGAAGAACGGCACAGTCCGAGTCTGTCGCGGAGCTGAACCACTTGAAGCCAGAAATCGCCCATGGACCAAGGGCATTGCCATGTGCGTCATGCGCTCTTCCATTTGCGGCATCCGCCGCGATCTCGGTATCTGACAGAAGTCGTGCGACTGTCTCTGTTCCCACAACGGACGAGCCACCTGACCGCTCGGTCATCCACTGTCCGCTGGACCAGGCTTGGGCAGGGTCATTGCTAACGAGGCGTTCGTAGGCGAATGTAAAGACACTTCGTGCATCATCAGACAGGTTTCGGTTGCTGGTCAGTTGATGTCGAAGCAGCACTGCGGCGCCATCTGTCATGGCCATAGGACAAGTCGTGACTGCGCTGGCACCCGCCCATATGTATAGGGTCAGGAACTGGTGGATGCGGAGATTATGCGAGGCAGTCGTGGTGGCTGTTAGCGAGCCTTGTGGAGGCTGCGGATACCCATGACCGATCACGCCGTTCTCAGTTTGAATGATCTTCAAGGCGCGCCAGCCTGGGCTTGTTCGGAGCGCCGTGCTGGTGTTGGCCTGGCCGAACGTTCGAAGAGGATGAAGCGTTGGCGGCTGGGTGTCAGCGTTGACAGTATGCTGGAGCACGTCATGGTCGAGGACTCGATGGGAGAAGTCGTGGATGTGTGAAACAACATGGGCTGGTGCGGGCGAGGGTAGGTAGAGGGCAATCAGTCGAGATACAACCGGGTCATCTGCGTTGAATGATGGGTTGCGATCTGATGTAGGGCCAGCAGATGAATATGCTGGGAGGACTGTCGGGAAGGCCTGGAAGAAGCCGGCGGAAAGGGAGGACGGTACCAGAGGCATATTGAGAGTTTGACGCCACCACAGTTGGTATCGATTGCAGGGGCGTTGGTTTGAGAAATGTACATAAGGTACCGAGGAGCACCTCGGCTCTGATTCACCCCACGACCTAACTAATGCCTTTGGTTAATGAATAATAAACCCCCGACGGCCTGCCTTTGAGACCCTCCGCCCGTGGGGCGAATTTTCAGCGGCCATCAGCCCTCAGGTGGGCTCGAAGAGTTCAAATAGAGCTGAAAGACTGCTTCCAATCCGTAGGAAACATGGAAGATGCAGCTGTTATAAGCAGTGGCAGCTCAGCCCTGCACTTCTGCCGCCTCGAGTTGACATATCTTGCTGAAGGTAATGCAAATGTCATCTTCTCCATCAAATGCACGGCGCCTGCACCTGCCCCCGAACCCGCACCTGCACCTGCCCCTGCTCATGCACCTGCCCCTGGGACTTGTGTGGATGGGCGAGTGTTACGACTTCGCAAGGACCTGCCCTTTACGGAACCAGCCAAGCGCGCACTTTCGGCCTTCACACAGAGGGTTCAGCCTCTATTCACTCCAGGCTATGAACAGCTCCTGGTCGAACAAAGCCTCTTCAAGCTTGACAGGTCCATATGGCACAATGCCCAGTCAATCCTCAAGGCACTTGAGCATGACACCGAGCCAAGCCGACCTCATAATCGCCGAAATGTATACCTACCAGGACTTGATGAGGAAAACTTCGGTATTCTAATGCCTAATCTCACCAGAAGAGGCATCAAGTTACTGGAATTCAAGCCCAAGTGGCTTTTGCAAAGTCCCTCGGCTCCAAAAAGTGCGGTGAGGTGTAGAACATGTTGTTGGAATTCTCTACGACGACAACAAGGTAAGGACAAGGGCCGCGGCGATTCTGGATTCTGTCCCTTTCAGCTGCTCGCAGACGACCCTTCGACTATCCTCAAAGCCATTGGCGGCCTGGACCCTGTAGTCATGAAACCAAGTTTCATCTCAAGTTTCATTCTGAAGGCCCAGCCAGCCCTGAGGCACCTTCAGAGTCTACAGCGGAAATACAACAACGTCGGTCTTGCTGACTTCAGAGGCCCCGCTGGAAATGATATCGATCTCGCAATGGCCCTTCGAGATTGCAGCGCATTCCTGATTGTCGACCCTCATCCGGATCATCCAGAGATTCTTGAGGTGAAATTTGCTGATCTTGAGCTCAAGAGCCCTGGCGCTGGGAAACAGGAGCACTGGGCATCAATTGAGCAGTCCTTGCTAGACTCAGGAGCATACCTTCGCCCCGATAACATATGTGCCCTTGGTCCTGGGAAGGGGCAAACTTGGGCTGGAGGGTCTTGCAGCAGATGTCCCTAATCACCATCTTCTTTCACCCGAAACAGCTCCTTCGCCAGCAGTCCAAGACCCTGATTGTTGAGCTTATGCAGCTCAGTCTGTACTATGCTTAGAGTTTTGTCGCTGACCCCCTCTCGGCGTCGGCATAGGATATCCATCCCGGCTGGTGTGAAGAGTGTCTTCTCAAACCAGATCACACACCACCCGCCCTCGCTCTCGCCATATCCAAGCACTTCCCAATGACTGCTTGCAATCATCAGCCAACCTTTGCCACGCCAATTCCACGCTGCTGGAATAGATGGATCAGGCGTCTCGATCCCCTTGACAGTCTTCCATTTCTCGGAAGACAAAGGTTGATACTTGACGAGATTGTCCCATGCCCCACTTATGGACTGGTGAGGTGTGTATGTGATGGTCACATTGCGGTTTGACTTCCACATCGGCAACGTCGAGAAGGAGACCCGCCACGTACCGGTCATAAACTCCGAGGAGGGAGGGACGAATGGTGTGGCAGTAGCAGGAGTTGGAGACGCTGCAGCCGGCAGACGGAAATGCGGCTCGACATGCGGACCTTGCGACATCTCGGGAGTGTCAATCTGTTGATAGCTGTATGATAGCACAGGATCGTAAGTTACTTATATGTAAGTTACTGCAGTTATACTGTAACTTAGGCGCGTTTCATTCGTCTCGGGATCGGTCATTACAAGGCTGGATGCTCGGAGATAACAACCACAAACTCCTATTATGAGTATGAATATTGTCAGGTTGATGACCGTCACTGTTGAACGGACACTCATAGTCGGCATGCCTGCTCCCGCTGGCACCAAACGGGTGCGTGGTGTGCAGATATACCGCCCCTTCATCTACGGCACCGAAGCGATCCCCTTTGATCCAGCCAACCGACCCAAAGATGCGCCTGCCGACCACACTCACAAATGGAAGGTCTTCGTGCGCGGAATCAACAACGAAGACATATCCTACTGGTTGCGCAAGGTGCAGTTCAAACTGCACGACACCTATGCGAACAGTGTGCGAATGATCGAGAGTCCTCCGTTTGAAGTGGAAGAGACTGGCTGGGGCGAGTTCGAGATTGCGATCAAGTTCTACTTCGTGCCCGAGAGCACAGAAAAGCCACAGCAGATCTGGCACGGCCTGAAACTACATCCATACCATGGCGACATTGAATTGCAAAAGCAGCAGCGTTCAATGATCTCCAGCATCTGCTACGAAGAGGTGCTCTTCAATGAGCCGGTCGAGCACTTCTACGACATCCTGACCGGCGGTGTGCCAGTCAATAAGAGCAAGAGCAAGTCCAAAGCGACGCCCAAGGCCCATCCAACCGCAGAGCTACCCGAGACCAGTTTTGGTGGAAACAAGTACAGCCGAGAGGAGGAAGGCAAAGAGCTAGATAGGCTAGGAGAAGCGGTCAAGAAGGTCGAACAGTTGATCGCGAAAGAGAAGGCCGCGCTTGTGGTTGAGGAGGGAAAGCTGCAAGAACTGGAGAAGACCGAGGGAAAACCAGTTAAGAAGAAATGAGGCGAGATGCCAGCAACGCTGCAGCATTTCCTGCTCATATTCTTATCTATAATGAGGCCACGGGGCCCAGGCTGGAACTCACAAGATTGACGATGCGCTCCGCGATACCCCAGCTGAGCTCATAGCCCCGGCCACCCGCACCATAGCCATGCACAATCGTGCGGCCGCCTCCCATGGCCTCGGCCTCAATGCGCAGCCCTCCTTCACGCCACGGCCGCCTGCCGACGTTGTCTTTGACCACGACAAAGTCTTGCACATTCTTGACAAAATCTGGGAAGAACTCGACAGCATCTTCAAGCAAGGCACGCCGACTGTCTTCTCTGACATGCGCGTGCAAGTCACCAATTTCCAATGTGACGCCGACGATGGTGCCGCCTCCCAGCGGCCGGGGTATCAGCGCTGGACGACGCCCGTCAGCACAATGTCTGGTGACGGTTTTGTGATACTGCTGCTTGACGAGCACCGTCTGGCCTCGGATGATCTTCATCCTGGCATCCTGGTCGAAGTTGCGGCCGGAACAGTTGACCACACATGTGGCCTCGTCGCCCAAGCCCAGCTTGGTCGCCAACTCAAACGCTGATGCGGCACTGGGCAACTTGTGCCGTGCCACTCGGCCTCCACGGGCCTGGAACTGCCGCAGCAGCCATCGACAGTACACATCCACGTTCACACCATAGCTCTCATACTCGCATCCCCATTTTGCTCCCGCTGGCAACTCACTCTTAGCCAAGACCCGAAAGTGGTCATCTGGTCCCGCGTACCGATCGCCTGTCCTCAGGCCCTCGATCTCCCTCGTGACCGTCTCGTAGTGCTCCACCCCTGTCATCCGCGCCACGCCGGCCTCGGGGCTTTCAGCCGCAATCCTCAGCATCGTTTGCAGTGTGGCCATAGCTAGCTCTGCTTCATCCGCGAGTTGCGGCGTCGACGTTGGGATCGCGCGATAATGCGCCCCCGCCCACATCGAGGCATAGTCGACGCTGGGCGAACGGTCAGTTGGCAGCTCGTCGGCAATGATAGCAACCTCGTATTTTGTGGCGTATTTTGCCTGGAGCCGGACTGCAGTTGAAAGGCCTAATACGCCAGCCCCAATAACTACAATAGTCCTTGGAGCCATCCTTGGGGGGGTTGGTTGTTTTTGAATGATTGCGTGAATTGAAGGACTGAAGAAGATAAGGACTGAAATTAATTTCTTCAAATTTCTTGGCTGTAGATAGAGTGGTGGACTTTGGGATGATCTCGACGACTGTTTTATACTAATCGCAGCAACTAGCAGATATTGAATCCTCAATCGAGAAAGAGGGAGGCGATGGGCACCTCATAGGTTACAGAATATTACCCTTGTTCTGCTTCTTGTCGACGTTGTAATTCTTCCAGACAGCGATTGCTGGGAACCCCAAGGCCAAAAGACAGGTAGCTGCAATTGCGCCGTACTTCTGGCTCTGGGTCCAGGCGTGATCGATGGCGTGTCGAATTGGCGAACCCTCGGGGTATTTGAGCTGCAGCATATATCCACCGTCGTAGATGGTTCTCCAATCGGCCTTTGCATTGTCAGGCAGGGCCTTGCGCAGGGCCTCGGGGAAGGTGTTGTCGTAAATTGCGGCGGAGACGGCATAGCCGACTGCGCCTCCAAGGCTGGAGAAGAGATATATCAGGGAGAGCATCATGGGCACGCCCTCGCGATCAGCTGCGGCCATGACTGCCATATCCTCACCATTGACCAGAGTGCCACCACCAAAGGCGATGAAGATCTGGCACATGACTAGGTAGCCAATGCCATGCTTTTCGCCTCGGAAGTATATCATCAAGCCCGCGCCCAGCATCATCAGCGGAAGGCCAAATAACAAGCATGGATACTTGAAATGCTTGGTCCAGCGAACCCAGATGCCGAAGACGACCCCCCAAAAGCATGAGCCAACATTGTAGATCTGAGTCATATAGCCGGCATCAGAATAGGAGAGATTGTAGACGACCAAAACGTAGCTGTAGTAGTACACGTCCCAGCAGTAAAAGGAGAAATATACGACGGCGGCTAGACAACATGCGCCGAGAACTGTGCGTTGTCGGAACAGCTCCCAGCGTACAAAATGGACTCGGGCAAAATATTTCTCCCAAATGGCGAATACGGGGAAGAGCAGAACACCGACAATGATCATGGCAATGAAAGAGGCCGAGGAATATTGCGCCTTGCCATTTGTATTCAAGGAGAATGGCAACAAGAAGAGCACAAAGGCAGCCATGAGCAAGACGCATCCGATGATGTCGAACTCGTGGAAATAATGAGCCAAGGCTTGGAGAGCCGTGCGACCGCTTCTGTCATTCTTCAGCACACCCAACTTCTCGGCTTTGAGCTGGTAGTACTTGAACACGCTGGCCAGCGGAAGGAAGATGGCAAACATGATGATACAGAAGGCCCCGTATCCCCATCGCCAAGTGACATGATTGAGAAATGCCTGGGCCAGGAGTGGTGATGTGAAAGCTGTGCAGATGAATGGTGTCGACACAAAAGCAAAGGCGAAAGCTCGGTTGCGTAGACCAGAAGTATCGGCGACAAAGACATCGAGGATAAGATAGATGGCATCATACCCTATCCAATATAGGACATAGCCTGCGGCATAGCCATTGGGGCCAGTGCAAGATGCTAGAACAATCATGCCCACCTCATACACGACAACGAAGAGGAGAAAGCCTTCAGCTCGGCCCCAGATGTTGAGGATTTTGGCGATGGGTAGCTTGATGACTCCACCAATGATGGTACCGAGGATATTAGCCGTGGTAAGCTGCGGCGCGGCAGAGAAGTCGGCATATGCGGCAGCATTGAAGAGAGTGGTGGTGCCCTGTTGCAGGGCAAGCATGAAGAAACAGACCCAAATCCAAGCATAAGTTGTGTAGACTGCCCATTTGGGCCAGACAATAGTCACAGCCTCGGCCTTTTGAATACCATCATGAGCATCTTTTGTAACTGTGTCAGGGTGGTATTGGACTTCTTTTTCATTTTGTTCTTCCAGACTCAGTTCTTCATCTCTCAGAGGATTTAGTGTACTCTCCGAGTATTTGCCTTCCACAACATTGGGTATTGTTTGACCTGTAGCATTGTCTTCGTCTTTTTTCTGATCTTTTTTGGACCTGGGAAACACTCCCATTTTGGCAATTGAGTGGCAGCAAGGTTGCTCAGATATCGGTAGGATGAAGGTCGAGAGAGATGGAAGGATTGCCCATTTTTATTCTCAAAATAGGCAGGTTGCAACCCGGAGTTGAGCTGGGCCAGAGCTCCCACTGGCAGCTTGATAAGATAATTATACTACGTCAAGGTGTGTAGCATGCCCAATGGAAGTATGCAACTGCTTTCTGGAGGAGTATTAAAAGAGCTTGGAGTAGAGCTTATTGAGCTTGGTTGTGCTTGGCTGTGCTTGTTTCACTGCGATGCTCACATCCATGAGGCATTTTCATAAAGGTTAATAATACCCTGCGTTCTGGACACTATTACTGATGGTTTTCGTTTCTTTGAGGACGGGCCGTTCGAAAGGAAGTACCTTGAGGCTTATGCCTCGACACAGCATCATCAAGGTGCTAATTGTTAATCCCAGGGGTGCCATCAAATGGCCAGGAGACTGAATGGCCAGCCCCCCTTGTTGCAACTTCAACCATGTGAAGAGGGGTGGACTGAATCTTACTATCAAACTCAATTGAGAATATACACAGGAGGTCGGTGGCCACGGCCACGGCCACGGCCGATGTTTGAGCCGAAAAGGCTAAAAAGTGCCAAGGAGCTTGTTTGCTTGGTTTGCTTGTTTGACTAGGACAGATATCATTTCGCGGGGGATTGACGCCTTACACAGTATACCTCAGATGGCTCCTACACATGTTGGAGTGAGAAAATTAGCCACAGAGGGGATTGAGGGTCCACCAATATGAAGATTTCAGCACTATTTTGATCAACCCGCTACCGATGCCAGTGCTGACATAACAGCCGTTTTCAGAGCTGACGACACGCAGTCCCCTACCACAGTCGATATACCCGTATTTCGTACTGCTGGTCAGGTATACGACACAGATACAGATATCTTCTCCACCAGAGGATGCTGAGGTTTGCTAGCAAGACCAAGATGATTTAATAGATCAATCTGTCATGTCAATGCTGCCATAGGCCATGCCATGGCTTCGAGAGAGAAGAATCACCTAAGCTAAGCCGACTGTGTACAGGGGTGAGAGGCCATGCCAAAAATAAGAAGGATTTTCACCGGCTCAAAGTGCAAAGTCCGAATACTAGCCTACTGCAGCAACCTGTGAGACGATGCTACTCTGGGCGATGCAATACGACAATTCTGGACCACGATGCTTACGAGATAACTAGGAACAGTCTTACTAGCCATAAAGGAGCTAATAAGCTGGGGTGAGTCGTCACGTACCGTACCACAGAGATCTTGCACTTTGACCACACATGAGATGAGCCCATAACCAGAGGTAATGGAGGCCAGGAACGAATGGAGTGAAGCCGTTTTGATTCCTTTGGGGTTCTCGTCCAGGGATCCAAGGCTGATGGCAACAACAACACTCTGAATCTCTGCATTTGCTCGTTCTAGCTGTCACCCGTTCCATGGCTGGCTCTCATCGAGTCTAGCTCTTTAGGGGGGGTGCTGATGTCTTGTTTCTGGAGAACTGGTGGCCTGGAAAAGGGCTGTGGATTCAGGTTCCGCGGTCGTGGTCGCAATTGTGCCGCATACTGCCAGGTAGCACTGTCATTGCTACTCTGGGGAAGGCTTAGTGCGACGGCCGGCCCGAGATTATACTGTGTAGAGATTAATTGGACAGTATCCCAGTTGGGAATGGGGGGATGCAATGCTCCACGAACTGCCTTACTCGTACACGAACCTACCCTGATCACCGGCAAGCCAATTCCTGCCGTCGGCCGGCACCCAAGCTGGTGTGAGTCAAGGTCAGGCCGTAGTCAATTTGAGCCAAAACCCGTATTTGCGGGAATAGATCCTGCCACGAACTCGTGGCAGCGGAAATAGCCTCCGAGAGAAGAAGGCCTGAGCCAATGGCAGGTCAGTTGATGAACCGTGGCTCCGAGTTTCGCAATCCCCAGAAGAAAGTTCGATGGGTTCCCTTTTCGGTGGTTGGAGTGGGCATCACTGCATATGCGATG
The DNA here is from genome assembly GCA_003693665.1 of Chaetothyriales sp. CBS 134920. Lineage (NCBI taxonomy): Eukaryota > Fungi > Ascomycota > Eurotiomycetes > Chaetothyriales > Domatiomycetaceae > Domatiomyces > Domatiomyces catenatus. Next base: position 72,986 of record QQSL01000041.1, read on the forward strand.
ATCGCCTTTGGGAACAAGATGGAGGAAGGAGGAGGGGCATTTCCATGTGCTCCGACCACCGCTCTCTTTCGCTCTCGCTCTCGCGCTCGCTCTCGCGTTCTTTCCCCCTTCTCTCTCTTGCTTTATTGTGATCGACACGAACAAGGCGAACTGTTTGACTTTTTGGCGTGGAGTCAAGTTGGGGCACCAGTGGGCCCCCCATTACTCCATTGCTGGTAGGCGCGGGCAGCTAAGTTAATTACAGTGTTAGTGCCTGTTCAGACACCCTGTTGCACCGTTTGCTAGGCCTTGTCGATCCTCCATCGACAGAACAAACCACACCCCCGCGCCGCGCGCGCATTCTGCTCGTGTGCCGTGCCAGTCGCCAGCCTTGGAGTCGGGCTCGATATTGCCAGCTGCGCAATTTTAGGTTGTGCAGATGACCATTGACCACACCTACGCCATGGGCTCTACGACTGTCATAGGGCCAGTGCTGCTATGCTAAGTTAACAGCTCTGGGAAAGTGGCCTGCCCTGTGCTGTGTACTCCCAATCTTTGAGGAATTTGAAATCCCAACAGATGGAACAGGGGTACCAACTGACCCTCTGAGTGCTGCTGCAGGTGTTAGTGCTGATCCCCTGGTATGTTAGATCACCAGAGCCCCGGGCCAGCTTGCTTATCCTCGCACGCGCACACACACACACACATACACACATTCATTCGCTTGCATATATATAGATGTAAGTCGACGGCGTTCACCTCCTTTTGGAGTTTGACTTTGACCCTGCCGTCACTCCCTCCAGCCAGATCTAGCAGCCGTTGATCCCGCACAGATCGGTTGGCCATGACTCGGCCTGGATCAATCACGCAACGCCCAATCCTTTACCCATGTAGGCTTGCTGTTTTATTTTGAGCAGACTCTAACCCTGGCCATCCCATCTAGCTATCTTCTTCGACCACGCTTTGCCAACACACCATTCCCTGTCTGATCGGGCCCAGGACGGCACGAGCCGGGCGGTGTGTGCCCAGTCGTGGCCAGCCACTATCTGCACGGCGGCGCCGTCATCCAACCTGGCCTTCGGCATTTCCTGAAGTGAGAGAGTGAGCGCTGATGCAGTTTGGGCAGCGGCCTTGATCCATCCTCGCCTATTCTGCAGTCTCCTGCCGAAGTGTATTTTTTGTTCTCCAGCCGACGGCCAACCGATTCCACCACCCGCATCGCCCTGGCCATCATCAGCACTGGGCCCGCAGCGTCATCTCTCGACACGGCTTTTGCCCCGCGCCAAAGGAAAAAGCTGCCAGGGTTCTTCCATCCTAGAGTGTGCCAAATCTCGGACGCTTTATCGATACACTGCCGTCTCACGGCAGCTATCCGTCCCCAAGTCTGGTCCTGTGGACGCTCCAGATCCCATGGGCTCTTTCGTTCCTCTTCAGGTCGACAATCATACTGCTGTCCCTTCCTCAACCCGGTGATGCCCCGGGACCTGTCCCAGGACGCAAGACTGCAAAGTTGTCTGACCTCGGCCACAACCACCGCTGCACCGGGGGGGCCTCCCAGCGCCACACGCCGCCCTTCACACTCATCCATGCTGACTTCCGCTGTTCCTCCACCTCATCCTCCCACGACACAAACCCGTGCCTTCTCCACCTCACGTCCAACACTCCCACCACTCAGCCACATCCAGCCTCTAAATGGTCCCGTCACGCCTGGCCCGACTTCCTCGGGGCCCTTGCCATTGCATGGCGAGTCTGCTTTCCGTTCTTCGCCAACATCCTACATGCCATATGGCCCCCCGAACACGCTGCTACGCCTGTCCAGCGACCCAGTAGGCCACGGCTCTATTCCTGTACCATCAGGAGCCCACAGCAATGCTCATGCCCCAACTGCTCTAGGGCCCCTTCATCATTCTCCCTCTCCGGCATTGCGGCTTCATAACCCGCTAAAGCGCGGCCTGGAACAAGCAGAAGCCGTTCTTGATAGGTGAGGCCGTCACTGAAACCCCACAGTTTGTTTGATGTGATTTTGACCTGTTTTCTCCCCAGGCCAGCACCCTTTGAGGCTTTGGCATATAGTCCGCAAATAGATCGTAATGATCGACGACCTTCAGGTTCGCCAACTTCGACGGTTGGCTATCCCACCTTTGGCCAACCCATCTTTTCATCGCGGCAGCAAGGGCCTCTGTCCAATCCTATCACATCCAGGTGCTTACTCCACATCAGGCAGCAACCTCGAGCAGCAAGAGCAGGCCCGGATGGTAAAGACAGAAGGCCAATTGACCCTCCACCCGTCGTTCAACTGCTGATGAAGGACTTCGACCCCGAAAATCCGGCTGACGTCGAAGAGCTGCAGAACAGCTATTACGTCGTTCACTGCAGACTCGTGTCAGCGAACTCACCGCGACGTGATGTCAGCACCTTGGCTTCTACCACAGAGGATGGATCAAAGGAAGTTCAACGTCTGCTCCTCGGCTCGGCCGTGTCCAGTCCCCATCACACCAAGGATGACCCCAGCCCTAGTACCATGCCCTGTCACCCTGCTTCCGAAACACCGTCGGGTCCACCTAGCCCCACCATGCGTTTCATCACCCTGCCGTCAACACGACCCCGGGACCGGCCCGCGTCTGAAATGCCCAGTACTTTCTTCATCTTTGCCGACCTATCAGTCCGCAAAGCGGGCGAGTACAGGCTGGAATTCAACTTGATGAAAGTCGAGGCTGATAAGCTAGTTCCGGGCGCGTCGATGCCCATAATACACACAGTTGCCAGTCAAGCATTCAAGGTTGTCAATGCCAAAGATTTTGACCAAGTGCAGCCCAGCACCAAGCTGGTTCGAGGACTAATCGAGCGTGGCGCTGGCTTTCCGCTCAAACTCAAAAAGGGCACCAGAGAAGGCCAACGGCGAAAACATCAAGACCATAAACTAGAGTCCGGCAGTCATGAGGGGACCGACGACGACGATGACTGCGGCGAAGACTAGTTAGTACTCGTATTGCATTTGCAGGAAGAAAGAACACACACTCCTCTGGTTGACGGTTGACGACGATTAGCTCAGTTGGACTCCTGACTTTGCCCTAATAGGAAAGGTCCACTTTGAACCCCTGCAGGATAGCCCCGTCTTTATCCACCAATCAGAAGGAGCAATTTCAGCTACACATCCATCTAGAGAAGACAGCTGAAATTTACTGAAGTTGGGAATGATTATAGCTGAAGACACCAATAAATACCACTGTAGTCCAGCTCCCATGTAGCAGCAGCATGTACAGCTTTGCTGCAAGAACTACAAGTTTTTCTTCTTCCTTTTGTCCCTGTTACACAGGTAACATGGCAAATGGGATAAAACAGCCACTCTAACTCAATGAAGATAGACAACACATCCTAGTGGTGGTGGTGGTAGGTAGTAGTAGTTACGTAAAAGGCAGGAAGGAGGAAGACGAGGTAGAAAGAACAATGCGAATTTGTGCAGAGTGTGCATGCCTGACAGACCACCACACCACCATGATCTTTGTGTCTATATGGGAGTTTTTATCAACTTGCGTACATACGCATCATCGCAAAACAGAGGATTCCAACCATGTGGCATGTTGTACCATGCCTGGTGTCTGATGTCTGATGACTGATATCTGATGACTGATATCTGATGACTGATGTGCCGAGGAAAGAGTGAGCAGTCTCTAATACGATAATAGAAATCGAATAGGAATCGACGGTGATGGCTGGCCGTTCTAGAACTCGCCTCCGCCAGTGCCGTTCTGAAGACTGGTGGGACTATCGCTGACTCCGCCATTGACCTCTCCATTGATGGGGCTCACTCTGCCGGCATTGCTGGTGAGTTTATCCAATGCTCCCGCGCAAGCGGCCACGAAGCCAAGATAGGGCGGGCTGGGCTGCAAGACGCGGGACAGGAATTCGGGATGAAATTGTACGCCGACATACCACGGGTGGTCTTTCAACTCGACGATTTCCATGCGCTCGCCTTTGTCGTCCTTGCCGATGAAACTGATCCCAGCCTCGGACAGCTGGTCAATGTATTTGGGGTTGACCTCGTAGCGATGCCGATGACGCTCAAGCACAGAGGGCGCATCGCCGTACAGCTTTCTCAGCTTGCTCCACTTGCTGTCCTCTTGGAACAGGGTGGGTCGCAATCCCAGCCGCATGTTGCCGCCCATGGTAGTCTTGTCGATTTCCGGCATGAACACCACCAACTTTTCCTCCGCCTCGGGATCGAGTTCCTCGCTGTTGGCATGTTTTAGCCCAACCACGTTGCGTGCGTACTCGATCACCGCGATTTGCATACCCAGGCAGATGCCCAGGTATGGCTTGGGCTTTGTGCGTGCCCAGTTGGCGGCCGCGATCATGCCCTCAGTGCCGCGGGTGCCAAACCCACCGGGAACCAGCACACCATCAGCAGTACATAATTCATGCCAGGCCTTGTGGTAGGATTCCGGCGAGATGTTGAGAATCGATTTTTCCAGGTTGCTGGCGTCGACCCAGATTAAATTCAACTTACGGCCAACTGCCATGGCCGAGTGTTCGAGAGATTTTATGACAGAGAGATACGAATCGTGCAAGTTGGTATACTTGCCGACCAGGGCGATCGTCACTTTCTCCGACTCGAGGAAACGGTCTTGTGAAAGGGTGAGAGATTGCCATTTTGCCCAGGTTTTCTGGCCCGATGCCAGGAGCCGTGGAGGAGCGGGTGTGCCACCGAGGTTGAAGAGAGAAGAAAGTTGTGAGACAAGGCCCTGCCTTTCGAGCAGGAGGGGGACGTGGTATGTTGATGCAACGTCGTGCACGGCGATGACCTGAGACGGTTCAACCTGGCAAAACATGGCGATTTTGGACGTTGTGGATTCCAACAAGGGTTCATAGCACCGGCAAGCAATGAGATCAGGCGATAAGCCAGCCGATCTCGCGTCGCGAATCGCTTGCTGGGTCGGCTTTGTTTTCTGCTCGCCAGATACCACCGGGATGAGAGAGACATGGATCTGTGCAAAATTGTTCGGTCCAGCACGTCGTCGCAACTGTCGCATGGCTTCGATGAAGGGTGCAGACTCGATATCGCCCACTGTGCCACCCAGTTCAATGATGCACACGTCCGGCGTTTCCTGGCTCGAGTCTACCGAGATGTGTGAGACGCGCTCAATCCAGTCTTGTATGGCATTGGTGAGATGAGGCACGATCTGAACTGTCTTTCCCAGGTAGTCGCCCCGGCGTTCTCGCTCAATAACGTGCTGATACATTTTGCCGGTGGTGATACTGTGTTCACGAGTGAGTGTGATGTTGAGGTAGCGCTCGTAGTTGCCTAGGTCAAGGTCAACTTCGCCGCCGTCATCGAGCACGAAGCATTCCCCGTGTTCGGTGGGTGCCATGGTGCCGGCATCGACGTTCATGTACGGGTCGATCTTTATAGAGGTGACCTTGAGCCCGATGGTTTTGAGGAGCAGGCCGGTGGAGGAGGCTGCACAGTTCTCTCAACATGGTATTCCCTGTCATGGGCCATTACTCCTACCTATTACACCTTTTCCGATGCCGCTGATGACACCACCCGAGACAAGGACGTACTTCATCTTGCTAGTCGATTCTCTAGCCGTCGGAGGTCGGGTACGAGGCTACGATCGGCGTGGGTAAATGGGGAACAAAGGGGGCCAGATCAATGAAGATCTCCAGGCGTACTGATCACACTAATTAAGTCAACCACCCTGTCTCTGGCCATAGCCAGGTGGAAGAAGCGAAAAATAACAATTATGTGCAAGAAAATCTGTGAAGGATTAATACACTAGCCTTGTCTTGGCAGAGCCCACCACTTAACGCGAAGGCAAAACAAATTAAGTTAGCGTTCTTTACAGACGCGTCAGGCAAAAGAGACGTGTCAGGGATCTTGGGTCATATCACAGTTTGCATGATGTGCATGATGCTTCAAAATCCCTGGGGAAAAAAAGTTACAATGTTACTGGCTTGCTACTGCGCCTGACTCTCGACAAAATCCAACGCATTTGCGCGCGTCTCAACTCTGATGGCACTGACGTTGTTGGCAAATGTGACACCATAGCACTTGTCTGCCACTCGAAGCATCTCTGGCCGAAAGGTAGTGCAGATGAACTGTCCGCCCATCGATATACCCTCTCCTTCGGCCTCTTCGCTGTCTTTGTTGGCCAGATAATGCAGGTGATCGGCCACGGCTGTGCGGTATTGAGCATCCAGGTTTGCATCAATTTCGTCAAAGATGTAGAAGGGCGCAGGATCTGTCGCTTGGATGGCGAAGATGAGGGCGAGACTGCACAAGCCTGGAATCCTGTTAGCAGGCATCTCAACATGCGTCTGTTGCTGGGTGCACACTTACTCTTCTGGCCACCGCTCAGCTGCTGAATACGCTGTTGGTCGTCGTGTTTGCTGTTGAAGCTTACACTGATACCGACGCCACTGTAGTTTTCAACGCCTTTCTTACTCGCCGGCTCCTCATCCTCGGACTCGTCGTCATCTTGGTGCTGATCCAGCTTTCTCTGGATGATGAGCCGGCCCTGACCAGCTGGAACCAGCTTTTTGAAGACATCGGTGAAGCCTTTGCTGACTTGCTTAAACGTGCGCTCGATCGCTTCGTCCTTCCGCTGGTCGAGCATAGTGATCAGGCCCTGAATCGCTACTTTGCCGTTTTCAAGCTCTTCGCGGCGCTTCCGCAGCTCTTCACGTTGCTTCTCTGACTTGCGGTAGTGCTCAAACGCATGTTTGTTCACCGACGTATACTTCTTCAGCGACTCTTTGGCCTTTTGCAGTCGTTTCGCAATCGTATTAGAGTCCATGTTGCGATATTTCGTCTTCAAGTCTTCAGGCACTGCGCCAAGTTCGCGGATATTCTCAATCAGATCCTGTTTAGCAGCCTGCAGGGCGGCCTTCTTCTGTATCGACTTCTCGAGACGGCGCTGGTGTCGTTCAATTGCTTTGGCTAGCTCCTCTTGCTGGCGTTGAGCCTCAGCTGCTTGTGTCTCCAGATTAGCGACTTCTGCCTCCCGTTGGTCCATCAACAAGTCAAGCTCGTTGAGTCGCTGCTGGACTGCCTCAAAGTCCTGATTCAGTCGATTCAGCTCTCGCTGGCGAGTCTGCAAGGTTGCATCAGAGGCCGTGGCATCTGCTTCCAGGTCGTCCGTCTCCACAGCGGCAAGTTGAGGTCTAAGGTTGCGGTTCAATTGGACTTCAAGATCAGTCTTCCTTGCCTCGGTCTCAGCACGCGCCGCAGAAAGGGTGATGTATTTTTTTCGTAAAGTCTGGATGGTCTGAGTCAGATCCTCCAGTTGCTGCTCCTCGGCTGCTGTCAAAGCTTTCTTGAAGTCTGAGGAGCACTCGGCTTTGTAGGTGCTCTGCTGCTCTTCCAATCTGCTCAGATTTACATCAATTGACTTGAGTTGTTTCGTCTTTGCATCTACCTCGTCCTTTTTCCTCAGAAGCATTTCGCTCCTGGATCTCAGATCTTCCCGGACGAATCGCTGGTTCTTCGCGGCGGCATGCTTTTGCTGCTCAAGCCTCGATATTTCACCGAGAACACCAGTTATTCGCTGATCAATCTTCTCGATTTCCAGCTTCGTCTTTTCCCCATCACGTTTGACGGCGTCGAAATGAGCTCGAGCTTCCATCACTGCTTTGGTTGCCTTGATCCTCGAGGACTTGGTGTCATGGTAGCCGCCGGTCAAAGCACCCTTCTTGTCGGATCGGTCACCCTCCGGCGTCACGGCTGTGAGCCCGTGCGTACGTGCATATTGAGCTGCGACAACCAGGTTCTGAGCAATGATGGCTTTGCCAAAGACTTGCTGGATGGCCTTCTCAAACCTGGTATCGTACTTGAGCAGCGACAACATCGGCCTTGCATCCTGAGCTTGAGGAAAGTTGGCAGTGTTTGGATGGATCTTATCAAGCGGAACGAAGGTCACACGTCCACCTCGATCCTTGTTCAGGAGCTCGATCAATTTCGAGGCAGTCTCATCTGTATCCACCACATAGTGAAAGAGGGATGGACCGGCCACAACCTCAATTGCGGTGTGATGTTGAGCAACATCAATGAGTTCGGCAATGGTGCCATAGCACCCTTCGAGGTTGTACTGTTCTTTAATTCGTCGTACTGATTCAAGGCCTCTGGCCAGATTGTGATCCATCATGCGGGACAAGTTACGCTCCGCATTCCTTAGCTGGTCGGTGGCAGTCTGCATCAGAGTGTCAAACTGGACTTCTCTGCGCCAAAGCACCTTGCGTTCATCCGTCATCTGTTCTTTTGCCTCTTGTTTCACCTGAATCTGATCATCGAAAGACTCTGATGATGTTGCGACTTGCTGCTGAAGATCTGAGATCTGCTGCTCCAGTGCTGCGATGGTCTCCTTGTCAGCTGTCAAGGCTTCCGTCGTCTGCCGCTTGGTCGATTCAAACCTGGAAAGAGAGTCGGATGCTTCTTTGATCTGGGCTCTGAGCCAATCATCGCGGTCCTTTTTGGAGTTGAACCTGGCACTGCGGCCCTGCTTTGCGTACAGTCGCTGTTGGGTCGCCTCGGCTGCCTCGAGCTGGACCTTGATGGCTTCCTCCTTGTCGTACTCGCTTTTGAACTTGGGTGCCATCTTTGCCAGCTCCTTTTCCGATTGCTGAATCTGGGTGCGGAGAGCGTTGATGTCGCTCATTCTCGCAGTTTTCGCCTGTTGAGCGGTTGTTAAACCTTCAGTCAGGTGTTTGACGTCTAGTTCAACCTGTGCTCGCGCTTTGGCTCGGTCTCGTCTCTCATCTTCGAGTTGCTTCTTCTCCAGGCGTGCAGCTTGCATCTCCTGTTTCAGGGAGGCAATCTGTTGGAGGATTTGGGCCAGTTGCTCCTCACCCTCAGCAAGACGATTGCGGTCATCGTCTGCCTCATCAATGCCACCCGCCCGTTTGTTTTCAATGCTATTGAGGGCATTCTGAATTTCCTCTTGCTCTCGATGGAAGAGTGTGTACTCTAGCCCACGTTTTTGACGATCCTGTTCCTGGAAGTCGCGCAGTTCCTCCTGCTCCTCTTCAAGCTCAGAAAGACGCCCATTAATCTGCGCAAACAGATCGTCGATCTCTCTGAGCTTGTTGTTGGTGTCATGCATGATTTTAAGCGACTCTTCCTTCTTGGTGGTGAAATATTTAGTGCCGGCCACGCTCTTTAGCAGGTCCAGGCGCTCTGAGTCCTTCATGTTGGTGAGGCGGGTGATTCGGCCCTGGGGCACAATGTAGTATGGATTGGCACGCGAGAAGCCGGCTGTCTCAAGCATCTGTACGACTTCCTGCTTGTTTGTGGTTTTGCGATCGACCGTATACTCATCTTTTTTGAGGCCAATCGTCCGGCGCAGGGTCAGCTCGTCGGCGGCGGTGGGGAAGCGACCCTGGCAGTCGGCGAAGACAATCTCGACATAGGCAGACATGATGGCAGAGCCTGTGCCCTCGTGCAGAAGCGCCTGTCGTTCTTCTCTGCCCATCTGAGTATAGGCATCGCCGAGGACGAATCGGATGGCGGCAAAGAAGTTGCTCTTCCCGGACCCATTGCGGCCGACGACAACATTGAGCTTGGGTGAAAAGGGATCAACAATCGTTAGATTCTTGTAGCTGGATGGACGGTCAATACAGCCCGCGCATTGAGATGAGAATGGAGGGGCACTTGCCTTTTGAAGCCGTGGATGACAATCTGCTTGATATACATCTTGCCTGGCGCACAGATTCAGCGATAGGCAGTGGCAGCCGTGCTACCGGCAAGTTGTCTTTGCTGGTTGCCCCGTCTTCGCGCGCATGTAACAGTCTCAAATTTCTCTACACATTTGGGCCACTCAAGGAACACGCGACGCGGCGCGCGCTAGATGGGATGACTCATGGTGATAGGTCTTGGCAGTATTTATGACTCGCGCGCCATTCTGTCAATACGGTCAAGTTACACAAAATTTCATGAAAATTGTTGTCGACACCGATATATCCAAGCGGACAAACCACCATGTCCAAGGAGTCAAAGCGCAAGAGGGCGGTGGAGGACTCGCAGCCACTGAAGAAGCAGAAGAAACGAGCATTGGAGGCAGTGCGAGGTGATGCTTTGAAGTGGAAACAGGTGGAACTGCCTGACCGACTGGAAGATGCAGAAGGATTCTACACTCTGGAGGAGATCGACGACGTGGATGTAGTTCGAGATGAGCGCAACCATGTTATGTTCAGACCTAGGAACCCAGAAGCAAAGTCTGAGGGTCTGGATGATGTTGACGACGCTGAAAGCTCTACCGAGTGGCAAGGCTTTGATGATGACCAAGATGTTGTCCCATCCAAGCCAGCAACAAGCAAGGCTCCCAAAAAGGACGGCAACAAGGAGGGCAAAGCATCGTCTCAGAAGGCCCCAGAGCAGGAAGCTTTGTCTCAACTGCCTTATGACTTGCTTATCGACGCCAACGAAGTCGATACCGCACCCGCTTGGGCAGAGATATCCCTTTCGCCAGCCGTTCAAGCCGCGATATCTGGACTCGGATTCTCAACCCCGACGCCGATTCAAAAATCTGCAATTCCGCCAATTCTCGATGGGAAGGACCTGGTTGGCAAGGCTGTGACAGGGTCAGGAAAAACTCTGGCATTTGCAATTCCGCTCGTTGAGCGTTACCTCGAGTTGGAGGACCACAAAGACCCGGTAGCGCTCATACTGGCACCAACCAGAGAACTAGCACACCAACTTGAGCACCACATCAAGGAGCTCTGTCTCGGCCTAAGCATCAGCAACAGGCCTAGAGTCGCCAAGGTTACTGGCGGCCTGTCAATTCTCAAGCAGCAGCGGCAACTCGAAAAGGCCGACATCATTATTGCTACTCCTGGCCGACTGTGGGAAGTCATGAATGACTCGAACGGGCTCATCGATCGGCTGCGAGGGATCCAGTTTTTGGTGATAGATGAAGCAGATCGACTTCTTAGCGAGGGCCATTTCAAAGAGGTAGAAGACATCATATCGCTGCTTCATCGTCGAGTTGTGCAAGAAGATGCGGCAGAAACAGACGAGTCGCCGAAGCCACAGCACCAAACCCTTGTCTTTTCAGCCACGTTCCAGAAAGCGTTGCACCAGAAGCTGGCAGGCAAGATGAAAAAGAGTGGCGATTTGCTCTCGAATCAACAATCGCTGGCTTATCTGCTAGACAACCTACCCTTCCGGTCAAAGCCCGTCTTTGTGGATGCGAACCCGACAAGCAATATGGCTGCTCAATTGAACGAATTCATCGTGGAATGTGGCACAATGGAGAAGGATCTCTATCTCTATGCCACATTGCTGCAATACCCTGGGCTCAAGACGCTCGTCTTCACGAACAGCATCTCATCAGTCAAACGGCTGACACCCCTGCTCCAGAACCTGGCCCAATCAACATTTGCACTGCATTCTTCCATGGCACAAAAGGCGCGACTCCGCTCTCTGGAACGGTACACGAGCTCAACTGGGCTCAACAGGGGAGTTTTAGTTGCTACGGATGTTGCTGCACGAGGCCTGGATATTTCCGATGTTGACCTGGTTATCCATTACCATGTCCCCCACACCGCCGACATGTATGTTCACAGGTCAGGTCGTACCGCCCGTGCAGGGAAGAGTGGCAAATCCGTCATATTGTGCTCACCAGAAGAACTGGCGCCGACAACGCGGCTGATTGCCAAGGTGCACGGCGAGGGTCGCACGCCCGAGGTATGGGCGGTAGATCGGGACATCATCAAGCACATCCGGCCACGCATGCAACTTGCCCGCGCAATAGTGGAAGCGGAGCAGGCAAAGGGGAAAGTGAACAGCAAGGACAATTGGTTGCGAAGTGCGGCGGAGGAATTGGGGGTCGACTACGACAGCGACGAGTTTGAAGAGGAAGGGAGGAGATTGAGGCGAGGTCGAGGAGGAGGCAAAGCCATGCTCCTGAAGGAGAAGGCGGGCGTGAGTCGAGACCAGGTGAGGGTGTGGCGTGATGAGCTGAAGGCTCTGCTCTCCAAAAGGCTGAACCTGGGCGTCAAGGTCAAGTATCTGGCCGGTGGGGCTGTGGACGTGGATGCTCTGCTCGATGGCAATGTGACCACGCTCAAGAGCCAATATGAAGCTGATGCTGCCTGGATCTCGGCCAGGCCAGGAGAGCTACCTACGCATTGATCTATGTTAAGCACCTCAAACAGATTCAAAAATATCGTGTTAAGCACATCAAACAGATTCAAAAATATCCGGCACAGCGTACGGCTGTCAGCTCAGACTCGTCTGTTGCGTCTCTAACATGTCTCTGGAATCGTCAGAGGATGAGGACAGCGGCTGGGTAACTTCTTCCATCCAGGCCAATCGATCCAGGCAGAACTCTCGGCGGCAGCCTTGTGTTGAAACTTTGAGGCGGTTACTTATAACTCAAAGTTATTATTGAACACAGTGGGCGGCCAACGCTGAGAAGGCCGGACAAATCAGAAGACACCACTAAATTATCCACTACATTGCGCTAACTTAGTCAAAGCTTGGCACACTCAATCCAAAAAACCACAAAGACACACACACACACACACAAAAAAAAACAAAGAAGCAAGTTACAACCGGGTTATATGTAATAAGTCATGGGGCCTTTTTGTTGTTGTGCTACTGACCATCCCAGTCCTTCAATGGCCACAGACAATGACATCCATAGCTCAGCTCCAGCGTGGCTGTGGCCAAAGGGCATGGAATGGCATGACAAGCGCCAAGGACAGGCAGCTGTCTGGAATAGCGCCGACCTGGTTGTCGACCGTTGAGACCGTTTACTCTGCGATCCCTCCCAACACCAGTGAGATTCCAGCACCAGAACGGCTTCTGCGGCTGGGACAGTTTCGCGTGTTTTTAGCACGCGGAAGTGGGTCCTTCTGCCTGGAGAATTTATGGAGATTTATTTGCCTACTAGGCCTATAGTGGCTAGACTGCAGACAGGGGCCCAATGGTTGCCTATCCCCAAATGCACTTTCTTTCATTGAACTATTTTCCCAGAGTCAAGAAGAGTACTATATATCTCTACCCATCAATGCCCCTTTGCTGAGGTTGAGCAACTTCTCTACACTTGACTCGAATCAACAATCCCAATCCCAACTTTTGCCAACACACTCATCCAGCCCAATCTTCTGCCATCGACGTGGCCAAGCTCATTAGTTGACGCTAAGCCCATTTACTGCCTGTCTCCTACATTTACTCCTCCTACTTTACTACCACCACCACCACCACCAGCATCTATGCAACTGTCTTCCAAACACACTTCCCAGCACATGACCAACTACTACCGCTTCTACCCCCGAACCAATAAACTCGTGCGAGTTGACCCCAGCTACGAAGACCTGGCTGGATATCGATCTCAATCCCAGTCTCGATCTCGATCCCGATCTCGGTCGCCGTGTTTCTTCTCATCGACCCCGCCGTCGTTGACCTACTCGGGATCATCATCGTGCTCGTCGTCATCAACAACGTCTTCGCCCGTCACACCGGCATTCAACATGGCCCGCACCACCCGGCCGCGGGTTACATTCGAGCCCACATCACGGCCTCGCAAGGCACGTGGCGACGAACTCAGCGTCATGCATGAGTTTGCTCGGCATGCCGCCCACTGCAAGCGGTGCTGTTCACCCTGCATGGCCATGAAGATGAACCAGCCTCTGTGCGAGCGGGGACTGGGCTATGCCCGTGATGTGGCCAAGTACATATACGGCAAGGGTGGAGTGCCACTGTCGGTGATCGACAAAATCGTGTTCGACGAGAAGATTGAGGTTGATGTGCCTGTTGGTTGTGAAGTCATTCGGGACTTGGTCAGGGCATTTGAAAAGGGCATCAATCTGCAACCACGACGACGGCCTGTTGTCTTGCATGGCGCCACCCACAACCACAATCACAATCACAATCACAACCACAATCACCACAATCACAATCACAATCACGACCACGACCATGTTTCTCCGCGCCGCAACGGTGCTGTCCACTTTCACGACGAGAGAGGACATGGAATCGAGATCACGCCTGCATCCAGTCGCACCTCGAGGCGGGATAACGAGGGTTGTGGCCACTATGAGAAGGGTGGCAGGGGGGAGAGGGGGCTGAGGGTTGTGAGGGATAAGAGGGGGAGCCTCTACCGCAAGGATGAAGAGTCCAGGCATGGTCGAACCAACTGGCAGGGAGATCCAGTCATCGTCATGGCGCAGCCAAGGAGGAGAACGGGAGGATTGTTTGTCCGGTGAAAGAAAGACGGGTCGATGGAGAGAGCTTTTGGTTTGGGCATGTTAGGCTAATGCCATTTGATCGCCTCGTCTTTGCATGACCACTGCCACTACTGGGCAAAGGCAGGAGCAGAATGGCACAGCACCTGAGATTGAAAAGGACAGAGTTTCGACTCGAGGCTCTACACGTTGTCAGATTCGGCGTTGGGAATCAAGGGGTGAACGGATGGGCAGAATAGAATGACTATATTTTTCCCTTTTTCATAATACCTAGTCCTGTGAACACTCTCTTGTAGTCTTTGAGCTTGTGATAGATGGCCTGTATCATCAGTAACAGGAGGACAAAACTTCCACCGCAGGGTTTGTGCAAAGTGTTGCCTGTTTGGAGAAAACGTCAGTAGCCTTTGACTAGGGGTCCTAGCATACCCTATGCGTTGTCATGGCCGGTCAGAATAGAACGGCAGTCCCTCGATGGGCTGAAGAAGTCTACCTCACCGTGTTGAAACAAGCAGAGGAGGGAGAAACTGAGAAATCGGCCACAGGTTTGTTTGTAGTCAACGCCAATGCTATGCTGAAAAGAAGAGGTCGAGATAGGACATCAACCCGACTCCTCCTCCTCCTCCTTTGCCAGGCCGTGCTCCTTGAGCAGATCGTTAATCTCATCACCCGACCACAGATGATGATAGATGAGTCCGTCTTTCGTCTTGCCGACTGTGGCAAACTCAACTGCGATCCGTTAGCCTATGCCAGCCACGACGCCCGGGAAGATCAGCTTACTCTTCTCGCTGCTCAACTTTGTGCTGTCCATAGTCTTGCTGAGCACCTTGACGGCCATGCCACAGGCCTCCTTGAGATCACAGTCTTCCTTGTAGTCCTGCTTGAGCAAGCTCTGCGCACTGGCATTGTTGGCACCAACACTAGTCGCTTTCCATCCGCCGTAGTTGCCGCTGGGGTTACTCTGGTAGAGCTGGAACTGCCGCTGCGGGTCCCAGCCGGCGTAGATAAAGGAGACGCCGAAGGGCCGCAGACCACCGTGTTGAGTGTAGCCCTGCTTGAGATCACATAACCGGCGCACGAGCTGCTCGCAGGGGATGTCTTCATTGTAAGTGAGGAGGTATCGCTGGGCGGCCTGGCGGGCATAGTTGATGAGGATATTGGCGTCTGCGGTCATGCCAGCAACAGCACAGATCATGTTGCTGTAATGATGTTAGCACAACAAGCTCAACTCGCAGCTCAGACATAGTCATGTCCATACTCGTTTAGAATGTACAGCTTCTCGGCCGAGGTGTCCTGCTCGAGCAATTTGCTGGTTACCTTGCGCTCTGCAGCCAGGACAATGCCATCTTTGGCTAATATGCCCAGGGCTGTGCCGGCATGTGAGATCGCCTCCAGAGCATATTCAACCTGGTAGAGACGGCCCTCGGGCGAGAAAATAGTTGTCTGGATTAGAGAAAGAGTGTCAGCCAGAGTCCATCTGAATCGGCCAGCCAGGGTCGGCGGTTATGAGGACCAAGATGTTGGTTGAGGCAACGTACTCTTGAGTCGTACCGACGAGACATGGTGGTAACGGGAGGCAGGAAGCAATGACCAAGCAGCAGACCAATCTAGAGTGCAGAAGATCCGGGCAAAGGTGACGGTGTAGGAGAATGAGAGATGGAAGAGGTGTGTCTCCGTGTACCTACCGTGTTTAGGCACCTTGGACGCGACTGCTGGTTGCACATTTCCGGGTATGATATCCGCCGCAACCGCCACCCGCCTTTTTTGCTTTGATGAATCAGCGCCCTCATCTATGGTACACGAGCAATGCTCAAGACTACATACAAGCCCAGCGCCCCGCTCCCACCCGGCTGGACAGAACATACTGCCCCGTCCGGGCGCAAGTACTACTACAATGCCTTGACGAAGCAGTCGACCTACACACGACCTCAGTCAGTCCCGGAACCCGAACAAGACGAGTTGCAGATCGACTACAACGCCACTGCTCCCGATGCCTCACTGCATGCGACAGCCCAAGCGCTAGATGAGTTCTACCAAAATTCAGATCCACGCAAGTGGCCGCATAGCCGAAGCCAGCACCATGACACTCAACGAGCAGACCAACAGCCGCAGCGGAGCCGGCGAGGCCACGGCGGAGACCGACCCAAGAGCAAGAAAGCGATCCCAGGGGCGGAACCGTGGATTCTGGTAACTACCAAATTTGGACGACGATTCGTTCACAATATCGAGACGAAGCAATCGCTGTGGAAGTTTCCGCAAGACGTCATGATGGCCGTCATCGACCTGGACCGGGCCGAGTGGGAGCGGAAGCAAGCACAGGAGAGAGAGAAGGGGCAGACCGTGGCAGAGGAGGCGCAAGAGTCAGGGGATGGGCGCGATCCAGCGCGAGGCCGTGAGGTTGTGAAACTGGCAAATGCGACTCGAACCCACGAAGGCGGCGATGATGAAGGCAGCAGCGAGTACGACGAAGTCGAGGTTACTGACGATGAGGACGAGGATGGCGAGAATGAAGCAGGTAGCAAACGGCCTCGGTTAGACGAACCCACCTCTCCGGCGCACCGACCGACAGGCCCGATAGAAATGAATGAAGACGACATCGAGTGGCAACTGGCCCAGCTTGAAGGCCAGGATGACTTGAATGATGAATACGGTGATGACGACGGCAATCTCGACAATCCCGACGACGACGACGACAACGACAACGACGACCCCACTGCAACAGCGAAAGACAACGTTGCCCTATTCCACTCGCTCCTGGACGACTTTGGCATCTCACCGTACACAACATTTGACAAAATCATCGAAGACCTGAACCTGGTCGAAGACCAACGATACCTAGCCCTGCCCAACACGCGCACTAGACGCGACGTTTTTACCGAGTGGGCCAAGGAGCGGATTCTGGCCATTAACGCGGCCAAGGCGGCGGCGGCATCGTCGGAGAAAGCTGAGGAACAGAACGACCCAACCATCAGCTACCTGGGCTTCCTGCACCAGCATGCCACGCCCAAGCTGTACTGGCCAGAGTTTAAGCGCAAGCATCGCAAGGAGGCGGTGATGAAGAGCTACGAGCTGAGCGACAAGGACCGCGAGCGCCTGTACCGCGAGCTGACGGCTAAGCTGAAGCAGGGCGAGGCCGAGCGGCGCAAGGAGTTGCTGGCCTTGCTCAAGCAGCATCTGGACGCAGCTGGAGGCGGCAGCGGCGAGAAAGCCAGTAGTAGAGTCATCCCTCGTGCCATCCGCAGAGATGTACGTTACTACATCCTGGCTGCAACGAAACGTGATGAGATTGTCAGCGGCTTCTTCGATTTGATATCATCGTAGATCTGATTAACAGTGTATATATATATTTATCCAGACGCCGCCAGTTAGGCTTTGTTCGCAACCATCTGATCTAGCAGTCATCGTCCGACGGTATTTGAATATTTTGGGTGTAATAAATTTGAATCCTTTTGAGCTGATTTCTTTCATTTTTGGTTTTATTTTTAATTTCAAGGGCTCTGGCCAGAATCCGACCAAACATCTCAGATTTTCAATACAGACGAGAAAGATAATGCGTCGAAGATTAGATCGGAACCGAATGGAACAGCTTCGAAATGGGCTGCGACCAAAAGCCCTCAGAGGTCGCCTGTGGCCCTAGCCGCGCGGGAAAAATGGAAAGAGTGACCCTCTCCCCATTGTTCTCTTGTGCCTTCTCTCCTTAAAAAGATACTCCACTTGTCCCTTCGTTCCTTCCCTGCCATTGTTGAGCCTCGCCTGCCTCGACTTCGACTCTCCAGGCCCGTGATGCTGCATTGACCGACTATTGGGGCGTCGTCGTCTTGATTACGGCCTGCGCCGCCGCCGACGGATACTCTGTTCGGCGTGCTTGATCTGTCGGTTCTGTCGGTTCTGTCGTTCGTCATACAATGCCAGAGACCGCGGATTTCTGATCCTGTCTGTCCTTGTGCCCCAAATGGCCTGGACGGACGTTTGCTCATGAATGCACACTCTGCCCTTCCCTACCTGAATCGATTTTACCACGCATTCACATCGAAACTTGCCTGGGGTCATAGTTAGTAATGGGTTCAAAACAGACCAAGTCAAGGGCAGGGAAATAGTTCTTACTTCGTCAAAGTAGGTAACGACAACGGTGCGGTTGGCAAACTGGCGACCAGCAAGACTGTCCAGGGCCTTCTTGGCTGACTCGCTGGTCTCGTACTTGAGATAGATCTTGCCCACGCCGGCAGACTGGCGACTGCCGCCGCTCGGCCGGGGGATCTTCATCTCGACGATGGTTCCGTACTTGGAGCATTCTTCCTGCACGTCTTCGCAGATTTCTATCCACTTGTCAGTAATAGTTTCGAGCAGGAGAAGGTTAATGGCACCTTGGAAGTCTTCGTTGTCGATCAGCTCTTCGGCCGTGACCATGTTGAGCAGCTGTAATACTCGGCCGCCCTCAATCTCGGTGTTCTGTGTGCCCGCAAACATACTCATCGCCTGCACACCCAACTCAAGGCCTGATGCCTGGGTGAAGCCGATGGAGGCACGGACTACCTTGATCCTGGTCTCTCCAAGCTCCATGTCGTTCAAGCCCTCGACTGCAATCTCGGTGGCCGATGACTCGAGGTACTCACAAAAGGCAATCCCTCGGCTCTCGCCTGTGCTACTGTCGCGCACCATGGCGAAGGCACGCAGGTCGCCAAAGGACTTGAGCAGCTCAACAACCTGTTCGTCGGTCAGGTAGGTCGGCAGGTTGGACACACAGATCTTGTTGGCCGAGTCTGGGACTTCGCTCGAGAGCTCGCCCTCGCGGGCAGTGTAGGCTGCAGGATCTGCAGACGGAACGATATAGTCCTTGGGTCTTCGGATATCCAGGCCTTTGATAGGGGCAGAGCCGTTCCCATTGGTCTCGGCGGCATGATGCTGTTCCATGGTGATGCCATCCAGGGCCAATGCCATAGTGGCGTCAGCGGACTGTTTGAACTCGAGCAGAGCAAACGTGTTGTCGGTAGACACGTGCGCAGACACACAGGGGTCGGTACTCTTGACGACGGTGAGGCCGTTGAGCTGCAAATTGAAGAAGTCGACCACATCAGACTCGGACACACCGGCCGGCAGGTTGTAGACGAACAGGCGCTTGGACTGGCGTGCGTTGGAGGGGCGCAATGCAGTCGTTGTCGCCGACGACTGTGGCTGGTTGATAAATGCTTGTAGCTTGGACGGATCCATGGCCTGCTGGCGTGGCGCTCCGGGCAGCGGGAACATGCCAGACATCTTTGCTTGTTCAGCCGTGACATTCTCATACCCGGGCGGTTTTATGTCCCACTGGGTCATGCGTCGCTTGCGCTCGAGCACTGACACGACACCAGTCAGATCCGGCGTCGGCTCCCGCTTCTTCGGCGGCGGGCTCCTGCCCTTGCGGGCCTGTTCCGCGAACTCGTTGCGGTCCTCTCGACCGGCACGATCCTCTCTTGCGCGGCCGCCACCCCGTCGCTCGTCGAACAGGTCGCGGTCACGGTCGCGTCTGGGCGCGCGGTCCTCATCTCGTCGGCGCGGTCCTCTGTCGCGCCCCCATTCGCGGTCATCACGGCGACCCTGGTCATAGCGCTCTTCGCGTTCGCGTGCGCGGTAGTCTCTGCTAGAGGAGTATGAGTCAGGCTCGGTATAGTCGCGCCGGGCGCCAGAACGATGGTGTGGCGAGCGTGATCGTCTCCGGTCGCCGCGGTCGCCTCCTCGGTCGCGGCGCTCTCCCCGATCGCGTTCACCGCGGCGGTCATCCCGGTCGTGTCGTGAGCTCTGCTGCCGGCGTTAGCCGCTTGAAATCTGCAGCACTTGTGGTCTTCCTCGCACTTACATAATGATCTCTGGGCCGACCACCATCTGCTTGCTTGTCAGCTTGGATTCTCCAGATTGCAATCTTGTCAGAGAAGGATGTCCATACCTCTAGATGAGTAGTTCTCCCCGTTCATGCTTGGCTGCAGGTTGAGGCAGGCAAGCCCAGCAGGCGAGCACAGAGGGACAGAGAGACAGGGAAAAGCAGTCGCAGGCTCGTAGCGAGGTCGGAGGAAGCTACACAGCGGAGCGGACACGATAAGGGAGCTAGGGACTGACTGGAAAGATATTCAAATGCGAAGGGAGGGTGTGTCTGGGGTGCCCATGCAAGTTTGACCCCATAACAAGTGGTCAACTTTGTAACTTTTTGAAGGCCGGATATAGATATCCGGAGGCGTCGGCAAACCTACCACAAGCGTCGATACACAATGCCTACGGAAACTGTCCTGTGCACAGTACTCATACTCCATAGGATTCATACCACCAATCTCTCCTCTGCAATTAGTTATGTCTTCTACCTGTCTGCTCCTGGCTGCTTCTTAGCAATTACCTACTACATATGACTTCCTCCCATTCCATTTGCTGCAGCAATCCAAAAAGAAGACATGAAATTACACGACTCCTAGCCACACACACATTATCAATGCATGTCGGCCAACAGGCCCCGACGTCAGTCAGGGCCTCAACAACGCTCCGCTCTTCTTTGGAATTCATCCAACGCGGGCCGGGTATCGAGTGCACAGTTAAACTGCAAGCAAATTCCGCTGAAAAGCTTTTCCCCGTCCACACAAAACTCAGGCCTGGCTCCCACAACACCGCCGCCATGCAGCGCGAACTTGGCTGCAAATAAAACAAACTGTGGTAAGTGTAGACATTAGAACAAAGTGAAATATGTCATCAAGTCGTCAGTTCATGGTACCATCTCGTCTTCGTGTCTCCTCATCTTGTCATCGGATTTCTGTTCGCCCTCAAACATGGGGCCCAGTTCCCTGGCCCAGGTTTCCAAACAGACGCTCAGGCGGCACACGAGCGATATTGGACGGCTTGTCTGCGTATGGGACGCTTGCAATAGCCGAGTATCCCGCTCGCCGACGTTGAAGCCGATTGAGGATAATTCCGATGAGAATTATAAGGAAGATTGTGCCCAGCGCGGCACACAGCGACACGAGAACGACGATTCCTACTGAATGGTGATGACCTGCTGCTTGTTAGACCCTGTCAGCACATCAAAATTCGAGCTTGACTTACGTGGACTTGATGCATTGTTCATGTTCGAGGAAACCATCCGGCTCAAACTGCCGGCACTGCCATCCTTTTTCGATGCCGAGATCAGCGGCACTGCCGTTGTCCCATTAAACAGCGCAGCTGATGCCAACCCATACTGTGTTAGGTTGAGCTGGCCAGTCACAAGAAGCGCTTCGTTGTTACCCAGTGACGGTGTCGAAGAATGGCTCTTGGTCAAACCCACCTGTTGCAGACCGCGGATGATAGTTCCAGTCGAGAATGTGTCGAGGACAGGCCGAAGGGTGTTGTCTGCGATTTCCATCAAGTAGGTTGACCCGTTCTGTGCCGTTCCTGCAACCCAGATTTGGCTACCATCTGTCGTGCCTGGCCAGAAGGCGGTGATGGGCCCAGGAATCTCACCATCGCTCACTGATTCCCACGTCTGTTGTTTAGGGTTGTACTGAGCCAGTGTGGTGACATTGCCATTCAAGGTCAGGTTGCCTGCAGCTAGGAGCTGGCTGTCACTTGTCCAGTATAACGACACCACCGTGCCATCCAGGCCACTGCCAACGGCATTCCACTGGCTCGTGTCGAGGTCATACATGCACACACATGGGCATGACAGCCCCTGCGAGGTTGCCTGGAAGGCTCCCCCAACATACACTCCCGACGTGCCCGACAGTATTGAGATGGCGTTCACCACCACGTCTGGGCCAACCAGAGGCGCAGGCTGAATTTGTCGAAAGTCGGCTGTCTGCATATCGTAAAACACAAGACCGCCAACGGCCACACCATTGATATTTCCCGTCACATTGCCACCTGCTAACAAGATGTTTGACTGAAGCGTCAGGGAATAGAAGGTCGAGTTGGTGTCAATACCCTCAGGCAATCCCGTCATGGTGTCATTGTCGGTACTGTTGAGGAAGAGCAAGTTATTGATGGTTGAGCCATCAGACCCTGTCGCGGAAAAATGCCCACCAAAGATGCTGATATTCTGATTGTTCTCCGAGTAATAGGCGCCAGTGGTCACACCCGAGACGTTGGATTGGCTTGTGGTTGTCAATGCCCGCTTCTGCTGGCCGCTACTTTGTTCTGTGCTCGATCCAATATCCAAGCCGATTGGACTAAGCCGAATGTTTCCATCGCTGTCAGATTGCATACCAGCTGCGCCGTTGATGGCCATACCAAGCGATGACAAAGTGCCAGCTCCAAGCCAAGTCCCGTTCGGGGTTGTTGTGCCGGCAATAACATGTCCAGATAACAGCTGCTGCGAAATATCGGTATTAACAAGCCAGTTGCTGGCAGAAGGAGTCCACACTGCCAATCCCTTGACTTTGACAGCGTCATCTCCAGAGGTGGCTAGAATACTCTTGAAGCCGCCACTAAAGGCAATCATCATCTCCTGGTTTGTACTCGACGTATTGATAAGAAGTGGAACAACCTGATCCACTGGCCCATCGAGCCCGGCACCCAGAGCAACCCATGACTGGGTTGAGTATTGATACGCGGCAACATTACGAAGCCCACTTGCGCTACCGTCTTGGGTTGAATTGAAGCTGCCAGCCACGTAGAGAAAGTCGCCCTGACTGTACAAGGATGACACTGGTGCGTTCAGACCGCCGCCAGGCAAAGTCAATACTTGGTTGCCAGAGAAGGCCAGCACGTTGGTGTGAGTCTTATCTGAGAATGACCCGGCTGCGTACACGATGTCGTCGTTTGTGCTCAGGGCGAGCACCTTGGCCTTGGCACTCAGCTTGTTACCAGAGCTGTCAATGACCGATGTGGAAAAGTCCAGACTTGACACGGGGTCAGACGGGTCATAGTCGAACAGGCCATTGAGACCACCAGTTGATGCAATCTTTACAAACTGGACTCGCGAAGCGACAATCAGCTGAGCGGAGTCGAGGCCAGAGGCAGCGATGGTGACCTGGGGCCGGAACGAGCTGCTGACTGGGTCCACATGGCCTTGGTACACCTGATCATACTTGTCGAAGTTGTTCGTTTGGGAGACCAGGGTCGTCGATGGTTCTGCGCCCTCCGAGCTGACCGAGACAGTCACATTGACACTGCCCCGCGCGGAGCACGAGCTGTCCTGTATGCAGCCAGGGGTGTAAACAATGACCGAGTAGTTGCCCTTCTCACTCACGTTCGGCTCGAAAACAATCTGGTCGGTGTCAACAGTGGTCGGTCCCACAACAACGGTCAGATAGTCAGCGACACTGCTCCTAGACGGCACCGTGTACCAGTTACCGGTTGTTGAAACTGATGACACAGTTTCCGAGGCGCAGGTGGGCTGATTGAAGGCCTCAATGGCGTAGGCAAAAATGTCGTCCTGGAATAATTCGATACCTGCCAGTCCAGCACCATCACCGTACCAATCAGATATGTCGATGCGGAAGCTGTTCATGCCGACCGTGTTGACAAAATAGAAATCTTGGTAGCCTGTCGAGGTTGTCTGGGCAAGTGGACACTCTGCGCTACAGGATTGCTCGTCGCCAGTGTCTGGATCAGTGTAGGTGAAGTTCATGATGCCGTTGATCGGGAAGGCTGTGTATCTCCAAGTCTTGGTTCCACGGCCATCTTGATTAGTGTTCCACAGCCGTAACTTTGCTGGTTCAAACCCGAATCCAAAGTCTGCCTGCCAGAAGCCAGGGCTTTCGTCTGCAAGTAGGAAGGGGTTAGAGGAGGCTGCACTGCTGTTTGAAGGGCAGGTGATGAAGCCGCCGCTGGTAGTGTTTGATCCAGCACTGAGACTGGCAGTTAATAAGTTGATTACCTGCGTCGCTGTTGAGGTCTTGTTGCTCGTTTCCACGGTCTCATTTCCAGTGCCCAGACCGGTAAATGAGCCGCCAAATACGACATGTCCATCCGAACCCTTGGTGATTGAGTAGACAGGCGCATCAAACCCCGCAAAGGGGAGGTCGACCCATGAACCCGAGGCATTCAAAGCAATCGCGTTGGACGAGTTCAGTGCCTTAAACAAGCCGCCCACGTACACAGTTTCCGTATCGTTATCGCACAGCAAGGCAAAGACATTGCCCTCAATGCCCGGCAGGGCGACAACCGTGCCCAGAGTACTGTTATACAGAGCCACGGACCGGGCGGGGACACCCCCAATGCTGGTGAAGTTGCCAGCAACAACAATGCCTTCATGGGCGCCATCCTTGCGCACCCACGGACACATGGCCTGGATGGTGGCATCGGTGTAAGCGAGCGAGTCGTAGGTGCCGTCGTTTAGATGTGACAGGACCGCAACGGAGCCATTGTTACTGGGTCCCTGGGGCTTCCCGGCATCGGTCACGACTGAAATGGCATCGAAGTCACCGGTGAGAGCGACCTGACCTAGCGACGAGAGATCAAGGTATTGAGGAGGGAGCTGTTGGCTCGTGGTGGGCAGCGGGGCAGCTAGCAATAGCAAGGCTGATAGCAGCCCGGTCGACGCCGCCAAGGGCTGTATTCGGTCGGGGAGTCGCATTTGTGCCGCGGTGGGCTCGAGGCCGGCCGGAGGCGTAGGACACCGGGGGCTATTGACCGCTGTGCCTGAGATACATGTGAGACTGTTGCGTCGAGGAAACGGTGGCTGCGGTGGCACTAGTCGAAAAAGCTGCCAGGAAACGGCGGCGATTGGGGAGGCGGCGGTGGGCAGAACGAGAGCGTGGGCAGCCGGAAGCAGCGACTGACGAGATCGAGATCGAGAAAGCGACGACGGGGTCAAAAGAGCGACAGTCGTGAAAGATCCCTGACAGCGCGGGTTGCCCAGCTGTCTGTTTGTCAGGGTCCCAAGAGGTTGGCACGGCGGGATGGGAAGGAAGGTGGCAAGGGAAAGGAATTTACTACAGTACTCGTGTGAACACACAAGGGACACTTTGGGCAGAGAAAAGCGGAGCCGATGCTTTGAGCGTTGCGCAGGCGCAGTTGTAGTGCTGGAGCAGGAGCGGGAGCTACTGCACTGCTGATTGGTCGTGCCAGCCCAATCTCTCCTGGGCCGGACGCTGGCTGGCCAATCTAGCGTTCCTCAGCGTAAACAGCAGGGCAGAAGGGAACGCACAAACCACGAACCATACCCTCCTGCTACACACTATCTCATCTCATATCTCATCTCCACTCCACGTTGAACTCTGCCACCTGGTTCTTGCTTCTGTTCAAACCACCCCCCACCACACGCCCCTGCCCCCTTCCAGTTGTCAGGCAAAGAATCAGAGTTTAGAGTTTAAACCGAGTCCATTAGCGTTGACAGCTCAATTTCCGTATTTAGTGTTGTCCGTGTCATCTCGATGCCAGCCCCCATGCATTCTTCCTACTGGTAAGCTCCTATCCAGCTTCAGGAGCATCTTCAACATGCTGTTTGCCAGGCGGTAGCATTGCTTCAAGCATGGTATGGATGAGGCAGAGTCTGTGGCATATCAGCCCCTGTCCAACATCCTGAATTTGAGGTGGTACGCGTCAGATCGGTGGTGAGATTTAGTTGTTTGGCAAGAGCGGTTTAGTGGTTCTAACTTTAGGCAATCGTCACCATGCATCGGTTGCGTGCCAAGGACTCGCACTTTGTTTTCCTCTGGTAATCAATTCTGGCTAGTGCCTGAGATGATCAATAATCGCAACTTAGTAGTTTCCCTCCCCAGCCTCGCACATGGTAGATGAAACAGTACAACAGTATGGTATAGTGAGGACTCGAGCAAAGCCTGTACTGCGTTGCTCACCGTCGCCGTCGTCTTTTAGTACTCCTGCTGGTGGTGACCTTCACATCGTCCAGTCCAAGATCCCGCTTCAGGGTGTCGTCGTCGTCGTCGTCAAGCTCTCGCTTCACCGAGGTAGGGGTCTTGCCTGTCACCTTTTCTGTCTCACAAATCTCACCCGCCTGGAGATCCTCCAATTTTGGTTCGGCCTTGACAGCCAACCTGTCTGCAAACTGGCTCAAGTCGGCTGCAAACAAAACACTGTGTGCCCATCCAGCCTCCTGTCCCCACAGTTTCCGAAAATGCGTGGCGATGGCATCATAAGTCGCCTTGGTCAAGCTGGCATGCTTGCCCTTTCCAAACCTGTAGTCTCTCTGAGCTATCTGCCAGACATGTGTGTCGACGGGCACAGCCTCGCCCCATCCTAAGCCCATTAAACACACGCAGTCGGCCACTTTTGCGCCCACGCCCATCAACGCCAACAGCTCGTCATGTGCCCGTCGGTATGCGGCCCGTCCCTCGACCCTCCATTCCTCGCCAGTGCTGGCGCTCTGGCCGAAACCTTGGCTTTCTGGGTTTTGTAGGCTGTCCAGCCAACCACTACCTTTGGCACAAACTGCTCGCGCGGTATGCACGATGTACTTGGCCCTGTAGCCAAACCCCAGTTCCCGGAAATGGGCCTCGACAGCATCGCCAGTCAGTGCGCTTGGAGGGGGGAAATCATGGTATTCTTGCCCGTCGAGCGTGGCGATGTATTTTCCGTAATGCCGGCATAATTTGTCCATCATCTGGCTGATGCGTTTAATATTGTTATTACTGCTGCAGATAAAGCCGACCAGCGCCTCCCAAGCATCCTGTCGCAGAATGCGCACGCCAGTGAACTTGGCTGCTTTTCGCTTGAAATTGGCGTCTGATGCTGACCACTGCGAGTACAGGAGCGACAAGTCTGGGTCCAGGTTGAGGTAGTGTGTGAGGACTTCTCGGCTGTCCTCTTCGGCTTCATCGTCGGACGAGGTCGCGGAGGAAGGAGGCGTCAGGGGACTCTCGGGTCTGCTGGGCCAGATGGTTCGGTAGCGGATCTGTGTTGTGTCCTGGCTCAGTTGGACAATCCTCCCTCTCAACGTGCACGCCCAGGACTTGTCTGAACATTGGCGCCAACGAAAGGATTGGCCACAGCGGAGTGTGGTTGCCAGGCACAGCTCCGTCAGCGAAACAGGCAACTTGCGCCATTCTGTCGGGCGACCTAGGGCCATGGTAAGATATATTGATGGCACACAGGAACCAAAAGGCTGTCCAGTTCTCAATGCAAGTAGATTGGTTCGTTGAATAATCCACTAACTCCGGGCCACCCCCGCGTCGCGTCTCGCGACCGCGTTTCGTGTTTCTGTCAGATCACCAAGTACTTCGAATCCACCGACTCTAACTGTGACAGGACAGGATTCAGGAGAAACGTCAGAACTAGCTCAGAAGTGGCTTCATAAGGTCAAATTCAATCCTGGAGCCAAATCTTATCGGCAACCCTGCCTATTATGGACTCCCTGGATCCTTGCACCCGGTCAGTGACGTAATATCACGTGCCGGCTCAATGCTTCTTCTCTGCTCTTGTTACAGACCAGACCGAATCCTCCTTAACCGCAAGAGCGCCAGCCGGTCACAATTACTAATTGTATACATGATGAATATCAGATCTATAGCTCATCATGATCGTGAGATCCGTCATCGGTATCGGCAACAACTGACTGAACAGCTTCAGCGGCCTCAACAACCACACTCTTTACCTTACCAGCGATGCCCTCAGTGGCCTCGGCGGCCTCAGCGGTCTTGGCTTCCTCAGTGGCTTCCTCAGTAGCCTCGGTCGCCTCGGTCGCCTCGGCGGTCTCGGAGGCAGTAGCAGAGTCAGACTCAGGAGCAACAGAGGCAGTTTCGTGCAGCTCGGGTTCGGCGGAAGAGGGTTGTTCAACCTCATCTTGTTGCTCATCTTCAAAAGCAAGGGCATCAATCTTCCACTTGCCATTGTCACGAACAAAGTTGGCGAGGTCTTCAACAGTTCGAGGACCGGAATATTCGACCGGGTTTGATTTATCGCCAGCAGGGAAGAGCTTGATGGTGGGAAAGCCACGGATCTCGTCGGGGACATCATTTGCATTAGCATCAATCTTTGCGATTGTAACCTTGGCCTCGAAGTCGGGTGACTTGGTGAAGAGAGCGCCGAGCTCCTCATACTTGGGAGCTAGAGCTTTGCAATGGCCGCACCACGGAGCATAGAACTCAATGAGAACATCCTTGTCGTTATTGAGAACAATCTCCTCGTAGGTGTGTGCAACAACAACTGTGACAGGGCCGTCCTGCGTTTCTGGGATTGGCTCAGACTTGATGCTAGGGGACAGCTTGCCATCGACAAAGTCCTGGACGAAGGTATCAATAGATTTCTCGGTGATTTCGCCGCCCTCGAAGGGATACTTTTCATTCTTAACCGTCTCCTGAATGGCAAAGGCGGGGAAGGAGTCGGTGGGAAGATTCAGGTTAGAGGCATGGGCGCCAAAGGCCTTGGCATCGATGACTGCAATGTTGAGCTTGCCACGGTGCTTCTCTGCCACGGGCCTGAGTGTCTTTGCGAGTTCGGCACGCTCTTCTGCAGTTTCGGCAAAGATATAGGCGAGGGGAATGCCAGACTAGACGCGCATTAGCTTGGCGGAACGGAGGCCATTAGTAGACTTACAGAAATGTAGCCAGCATAGGTTTCAGGGGAAACCTCGCCCACCAGCGGTGTGGAAGCAGTCTTGACAAACTTGGCGATGGACTCGGTTGTGAAATCGTCCTCGAATGGGGTCTTGCCCTCGTCAAAGTCCTTGTAGACAATCACGGCGGGCTGCTTGACGCCCTCTGCCTTGGCCAGAGCCTCATCGTTTGACGCTCCAAAGACATATTCATCCCGTAGCTTGTCAGCAGCTGCGGTGAAGGACTGGTTGGCAGCCTTGTCATCTGCGGAAATAAAGGCGACCACGACAATTTTGTCGGCCGTCTTGAACTCGTTCAAGTTCTCATCTGTGACGAGCGACACGGCCGGGAGTTGTTGTTTGGTCATGTAGGAGATGATACTGCCAACTGTCAGTGAGGGCCGAAAGTAGGAAGTCCAGGCAACTTACGCAGGCGCTTTTCTGGCACCGGTGTAGGGCTTAATGTTGTCGAGGCCACGGAAGACCTTGACAGTTGGGTAGCCCTCGACGCCATAGTCCTTGCACAACTCTGCCTCGACTGTGCAGTCGATTTTGGCCAGGGGAATGTCCTTCTCTTTCAGGGCGGTGGCTGCCTCTTCGTACTCTGGGGCCAGGGCCTTGCAGTGGCCACACCAGGGGGCAAAGAACTCGGCAAGGACGAGGTCGTGCTCGGAGACAAAGTCTCTGAACGTGTCGGTCTTCAGGTCGTGCACATCGCTGGCAATGGCGAGGCCAGCCAGGAGAAGACTGAAACCAGCCGCAGCGGTTGACGAACGCATTTGGCCGGACTATGTGTTACAATGGAGAAGGTGAAGCAGTCAAGATCGGCAGGACAATACCGTAATAAAGTTAGACAGGCGAAAAAAACAGAGCACAGAGTGTCCTCTTCTCACAACAACAGCATCACTGTCAGCATGCCAGGGGCACTTCAGTCAACACATTAATACCACTAATACTTGATTAGTGAAAAATATAATTGGTAAGCACAACCCCGCTAAGTCATTTAGGCACTAACCTGATAATTATGAACCACAATACTCATTGGCAATGTCCAACTTATCCAAGTGTCTAAGAGTGTAGAGCCATGTTAAGCCATCAACACCCAACTGTGACCATGTAACCCAAAGTAGCAATTGATATTACACATGAATGAAGCATGGGCTGATTTGACTTCACTCATGTGCCTTCCACTCATCCCTTCCCAGCTTGACGATCTCGCTGCCACCAAGGACCCAGACCTTGTCCGTCCGCTGCCCAGTCTGTACCTTGTCCGCCGCGGCAATGGCCGCCCTCGCAATGACATCCGCGTCCTGGGCCCACGAATCCTTGAGGTACTTCTGGCTCAATGACCCCAGCGCCGCGGCAACATGGCGGAAGACCGCTTCGGTCGGCCGACTCTCCTCCCGGGTACCAGTGATGAGGCCCGGTTGGAGGATTACGGTATGATCAAAGTCCAAGTTCTTGATATCTTCCTCAATCTCGCCTTTCATCTTCGAGTATGGGATGTAAGAGTCCTTGTTAGCACTGTTCGCGCTAATTAGAACATATGTCTTGGTGCCTGCGGCCTTGGCCGCTTTTGCCAGCTCAATGTTTAGGTCGTGGTCTAGTTTATATTGGTTGGCGAAACCACCGGCGGCGGCGCGGGTGGTGCCCAGGGCGGAGAAGAAGGTGCCGGGCGGCGGGGAAATACTGGAGATATGTGACGCCCATGACTGAGTGTCGGCCGATACATAGGCCTGGAGGTTGGCTGCAGCAGAATCGGGCAGCGAGCGCCGCGATATGGTCAAGACGGAGGAGAAGACTTTAGGGTTTGCGACCAGGTTGCTGACAATTTGCGCGCCCTAATACAGGTCATTGGGTGCGGTTAGCATTTTGGCGCGGGTGCGGTGACGTTGTCAAGCAGGAGATCTCTCACCACCATGCCGGTGCAGCCCACTACTAGGGCTTGCTCCATGGTCGATCAAGGGGCACTGCGTGGAATTGAGGAAAGATGATGGTTGCCTGATACCAAGTGCGGAGCCTTGCATTGCCACACTCGAAAGGCGCGACGAGGCTGGCATTGCGAGCTAGCCCCGAGCCGGACTAGCGCATTTCTAACCACTTCTTACTGTCGATTGCGTGATCACGGCGAACAGCATTTTTTCATCAGATCCCACGGCTCGGCTGTCGGAGCAAAGGAAATGGAGCCTACAAGAACCTCGAATGCCTGGGCAGTGCCCGGACCCGGATCTCCTCGTCCTGAACCTCCCCCGAGCCAAACCGAGCCAAAAAGACGACTTCTCCAGCTCAGGGCGCGGCCAAGATGCGTCTCCTCGAAGCCTTCTCCAGCGGCTCGGCAGTCGGCCAAGCGACCAAGGACGTGAAGGTTGAAGACAGTAGTCTGCACTTTGGGCAGAATCCGGCTCTATCCTCTGTTGCTGGACCAACATACGTGACCGCACAGACTCTTGTCCAGCAGGTCGCCTATCTCCTCTCTGACAAGATCTTCTCCTACTCTCCGGACACCTTTGCCCTCGATGTGGCCGCCAAGGACTGGGCCGCGAGCCAGGAAGAGAACGCACATGGCCACACCACTACTGTGCACCCAATGCAGATCCGTAACGGAGCGGGCACAATCGCACTTGGCTACATCTTCTCCAAGGACTTTGATCTCAAGAAGCGGCACATTCCCCAGGGTCTGGTCGCCCCGAGCTCGGCCCTGCCCTTTCTGCGCCCTGCCCTCGACCAGCTGTCCCTGTTGTACTCAGTCAGCAACCCCTTTGTTGCCCATATTGCGGCTGTAGACTACGATGGCACAAAGGGAGGCAAACTGGTGTCTGCCTATGCCACAGCCTTGTCCACTGCCGAAGATCTCGGCCTGTCCCTTGTCTGCAGTCAGTCCACATACGAGACCCAGCATATGGCTCTTCTAGCCACACTTCTTGCTCACCATGCCCCGGCCTTGCATGTTTACGACGGCATCCGGCTTGGCCGTGAGACCACTCGAGTCGTGGATGTGCTTGACAGGTCAGGCCTGGGCACAGCTTACCGCAATATCCTCCAGGCGACCGAAGATGAAGACAAGCGCCATTTGAGTGCCGAGGGCAAGGCTCTCCGCACCATCAGAGCACTGAATGACGAGCTCGGGACAAACTACAAGCCGTTTGAGTATCATGGACACAAGTCCCCCGAAGCCGTTTTGGTCTCCTTTGGTTCGGTGGAAGCGTCTCTGGCTGCTCAGACCGCTGTCGCTCTGGCTCAATCCAATGTCAAGGTCGGTGCCATCAATGTGCGTCTGTACCGACCATTTGCCGAGGAAGAGTTTGTCAAGCTCCTCCCCCGAGGCACTCGTGTTGTCGGCGTGCTGGGCCAAGTCTCCACCACTCAAGCAGTGTCAGAGCTTGGTCATCACTCACAGCTTTATAATGATGTACTTCCTGCACTGGCCTACACCACCACCAGCAAGGTACCGGAGGTTAGGGACATCAAATACGAGCAGTCCGAGTCCTGGACGCCTGCGGCATTTGCCAGTCTATTTCAAGGCCTTCTTGGCCGCAGTACCGACACCGCACTGTCCAGCCTTCTTGATAGTGCTGTTGGGCAGTACAGTTTCTGGAATGCTGATGATGTACCCTCGGCCAAGGCTGCACATTTAATTGCGCAAGCTTTGGCAAAGGATTCGGCTCAAAACGTGAGCATCAACGTGGTCCATGACAATCTGATCCAGGGCGGTATCCACAGGATTGATGTCCGAAAGTCTGCGCGAAGTGTCGAGGCAGCATATTCGATTGAATCGGCCGACACTGCTGTGGTGGCCGAGCCAAGGCTCCTGGGAGAGATTGATGTCTTGAAGTCTGTCAAGGCTGGTGGCAACCTAATCCTTCTCTTACCCGGTGTAAAAGACGAGGAGATTGAGAAGAAGCTACCGGCCGCGTTCCGAAAGGCAGTAGCCCAGAACAGCACCAACCTGTACCTGATCGATCCCTCGCGAACCGGATTCGAGGCCGAGAACGTTGAGCTTGAAGCCCTCATTGTGGCAACTGCCTTCATTCGTGTCGCTCTCGGGAACTCTGAGTTGATTGGACTTCAAAAGCTTGCCAGTGTTGTCGGCGATATCCACACCCTGGAGCAGGTCTCTGCCGACCTGGAGAAGACACTTCGACAGATCGAGGTGCCGAAGGAATGGGCGGATCCTGAGCTTGTATCAAACGCAGCCTTGCCTGTTGATCTTTCGACAAACGGCTTCAACGCATTGGACAAGACGGAGGAGGAACCGCCCTCGGTTGTCCGAAACTGGAAGACTGCTGCCAAGGGACTCCTGTTCAAGGAGGCCTACAACACACAGGAGAGTCTCCGTCCAGATTTGGCAACGAAGACTTTCACTGTGCATGTCAAGGAGAACCGCAGGCTTACCCCTGTTACTTATGATCGCAATATCTTCCATATTGAATTCGATCTGGGCACTTCTGGCTTGAAGTACGACATTGGCGAGGCTCTCGGTGTGCATGCCGAAAATGACCATGACCAAGTGGTCGAATTTATCAAGTGGTATGGTCTTGATGCAGATGATCTGGTCGAGCTTCCCTCGCGCCAGGACCCTGCTGTCTTGGAAACCCGCACGATCTACCAGGCCCTTGTGCAGAACATTGACATCTTCGGCCGACCGCCCAAGAAGTTCTATGAGTTGCTTGCCGAGTTTGCCACCAAGGAGGAGGAAAAGACGCATCTGCAGAGCCTTGCTGGACCGCAAGGCTTGAAAGAATTCCAGCAGCGTGCCGAGGTCGACACGGTGACGTTCGCCGACATTCTGCAGGAATTCCCATCTGCCCACCCCTCATTCCACGATCTGATCCGCATCGTCTCTCCGATGAAGAGGAGGGAGTACTCGATCGCGTCCTGCCAAGCCGTCACACCGACCTCGGTCGCGCTGATGATCGTGGTGGTGGACTGGGTTGACTCACGCGGCCGTAAGCGCGTGGGTCAAGCAACTCAGTACCTTCACAACCTCAAAGTCGGTGCTCCCGTGACTGTGTCTGTGAAGCCGTCTGTGATGAAGCTGCCCCCGAAGTCGACTCAGCCACTGATCATGGCTGGACTGGGCACAGGTTTGGCACCATTCCGTGCCTTTGTCCAGCACCGTGCATTGGAGAAAGCCCAAGGCAAGGAGATCGGATCGGTCCTGTTGTACATGGGCTCCCGTCACCAACGCGAGGAGTACTGCTACGGCGAGGAATGGGAGGCATACCAAGCTGCTGGCGTCATCACAGTACTGGGCAGAGCCTTTTCGCGTGACCAGCCGCATAAGATCTATATTCAAGATCGGATGAGGCAGACAATTGATAAGATTGCCCAGGCGTACATTGAAGAAGAAGGGTCCTTCTACCTCTGCGGGCCGACATGGCCGGTGCCTGATGTGACCAGTGTGCTGGAAGAGGCAATTGAGCAGAATCGGAAGCGCAAGGGCGAGAAGGTCAAGAAGGGAGATGCAAGCCGAGAGATCATGAAGCTGAAGGATGCTGGTAGATATGTGTTGGAAGTTTACTAGATGCATGTTTGACATGTTTTGACATGAGGATGAAAAGTAAACTGAAACAGCTCTTCTTACTTGTACTGTGTGCTGAACAGCCTTTCTTGCTTGTACTGTGTATAATGGCACAGTGAATTGATCAATTGAACAAGGGAATAATTCCAAATTCGCCCATTGTGTGAAAAGAGGAGCAAGTTCAAGTTACTGGGTAGAAGGGAAGTCGCGCCCGGACATCTGACGCGTTGCTTCCCTATTTTTTGAACAAAGTGGGTTCAGTTGGCAGGGGCTTCTGACTTTCGGACTTTTGACTCTTCAACGTTTACTCTCCCCCTTCCACTCTTCCCCTCTTCTCCTCTTCTCCTCCTCTCCTCCTCTCCTCCATCACAAAAGTCCTGCGCTCTTCAGTCCGCCCTGCAGCTGTTTTGCGCAATGGATCCGCCATCAGAGCCACCGTCCGCTCCGGCTGCCGAGCCACTTGCACCCAAGACAGCACCGCTTGCCCCGAGTCAAGAGACAGCCTATCGCAAAAAGTGCATCCAGCTCAAGCGGCGACTGCAGGAGATCGAGGCCAACAACGATGCCACACGACGGCGGATCGAGCGCGAGAAGCAACACATACAGAAGATGCGCCTCAACCGCGCCATCCTGCTCAACCACCTCAAACTCATCATGGAGGCACCCAGCAAGAAGCTCAGCCCTGAGCAGCTGGCCGAGGTCGGCGTCATCGCCAATGGGGCTAGCCACCCAGCTGATTTGGTTGCCGCCCAAGCTGGGCCGCGACTGCGCGACGGCCAGGCTCTGCTGGACGACAGTTCGGACGAGAGCGAAGAAGAACCCGAGGTAGCCAGCCGCCCCCATATACCGGCGAATCCTGTACTTACCCAAGCTACAGCCCGCAGAGCGACCAGAGCGCCGGCGTCGCAACAACCCAGCCCACGGCGAGTCCATCATGTCAACCAATCTGGCCACACAGCCGGCAGCAGCGCCATCAGCGGCAGCCGGCTCATCATCAGCGTATCCAGCAAGCAGCCAGCCAGCCCTATCTAATGTCGTGCCTGCCGCTGCCACTGTCTTTCCCTCGGCCGCTCGAAGCACGTCGAGTTATTCTTTCCAACATGAGCCCGGTGCTCAGTCAGGCGCAGCCAGCGACCAGAAATCGCCTCATCCGCCGGCTGCCCAACATCAACCGCCAGCGCCAACGCCAACGCCGGCACCAATAGTGACAGCATCAGCAGCAGTAGTATCCGCCGCATCGGCACAGCAACCCGCAGACTATGGACAAACATCTCCCTCACAAGGGCCATCGCAATCAAATTCATTTACTCAAGCAACACCACCGCTTAACCCAGTCCCGCCCGTGAGGCCGGACCCGCCTTTCAAGCAGTTCACTGACCACATGCGACCGCAACTGGAAGCCGACGATTATGACCCAAAGCAGATTGACTCACGCATCCAATCTGAGTGGGAGAGACTCAGCCCGGAAAATCTGCGTCTGTGGGAGGTCCGCTACCATGACCAGATGGCCGAGTACACGCGCCTGATGGACGAGTACAAGCGCCAGCAGCGCCAGCAGGGCGGTAGTTTCAGCGAGAGTCGCAACCGCACCCTTTCTGGATCAGGAGTTGGCAGTTGATGAGCGAGAGAGGGCGAGTGCATGGATATCCATCTTTTTGAGCTGGGTGCACATTCATCACACCACCACCATCACCATGTACTAGGCATAATACAAT
This sequence comes from Chaetothyriales sp. CBS 134920, assembly GCA_003693665.1. NCBI lineage: Eukaryota > Fungi > Ascomycota > Eurotiomycetes > Chaetothyriales > Domatiomycetaceae > Domatiomyces > Domatiomyces catenatus. The sequence goes on from QQSL01000041.1 coordinate 108,810, forward strand.
CATACATGCATCCACCTCATTTGACTGACCCATCACCAAACAGAGGGTATTTTCTTCTTTTCTTCCTCTGTCCTTATCCATCTCGCCTGCACGCACGCCCTCTCCACTCCACTCTTTCTTTTTTGACCTCGTTTATGTACACGTGTCTGTATGGTAGGTACATACTAGTGTAGTACAACCCGCCAGGCGCCAGAGTCGGCCAGGTTCCTTTGCAAACTTAAAAACTCTTCTTATAATTAGTATAGTATGAACTGGACCAAGCCAAGCCAAGCCAAGCCAAGCCAAGCCAAGCGATCCTGTTTTGCCAGGGCAGGGCACGGAGGAAGGGGGGGGTTGGGGGGGGGACTCGTTCGTTTCAACTAATGTACTGTCCCTTAAGCGTGGCTACCTAGCTAGCTAGCTAGTTGCTACTGTATCGAGTATGCAGTTCATTCACATTCACGAAGAACGAAAGGAAAAAAAGAAAGCAAACAAGCCACAAATTAGTAATACGATGGATGTCGTCGTTGTAGTTGTGACCGTTCCATCCCCCCGGGTCCTAGGCCCCTCCCCCTCCCCCCGCTGTTGGTGGTTCAATCAAGGGACATATACTACTTCGTACTCGTATTCTGTGAGGTTGCATGTATGTATAGTACGTTCTCCTTGTTTGAGAATGACGGAACGGAATCAATGGAATATTGAAAGAAGAAACACTTAATAATGGCAACGGTCGGGATGTGGGCAAGGGGAGGGGGAAGGAAGGAACGGGGGGTATCATGCATCAAACATTTTTTGGTTGGTCATATTCTACCCATTCTTCTGCATCACAAAAGAAAACAAGAGTCTGTCTAGTCTTCATCCCAGTTGGGGTTCTGGCCTGGTGGTTTGGGGCCGCCGGCCTGGCGGGCGACGATAATCTGATCGACGCTGAGCACTGTCCTGGCCGCCTCGGTGGCCAGCTTGATGGCCCAGGATTTGGTTGCCAGGAGGTCGAGGATCTGTTCTTCCACCGTGTCGAGCACGCCCGAGTCTGATGTGGGTGCATCGAGGTCGATGCCTGTCGTCCAGTAGAGGTCTTCTGTATCGTCGCTATCTTCAGCTGACGACGTCTTTTCCTCGTCTTCGTCATCCTCGTCCTCGTCATTGCCCTCTTCGTCATCATCGTCCTCCTCGTCAGCGTCCCCATTGACCGGTCTCTTCTGTACTTCGCGTGCGTCATCTCTGCGCTGATGCGCCGTCCGTAATGTGGCAACGATACTCGTAGCGTCTAGTCCAGCACTCTCGGCCAGTGTCCGGGGGATCACTTCAAAGGCCTCTGCGTACTTCCTGATGGCGTACTGAGCGAGTCCCGGTGTCTTGTCAGCAAAAGTCGATATCCGCTCGATCAGCTGCATCTCTGTTGCCCCGGCTCCAGGCACGAGGCGGGCATCCTTGGTAATGGCCTTGACCACATTAACCCCATCGTCTATCGCTCGTTCAACATCGTCCAGATGGTTTTGCGTTGCCCCGCGCAGCACGATCGTGCATGTTCGGGCAGTGGTAGTGTCCGAGTCCTGACGGAAAACAGTGACGCGGTCGCCACCAATTTCGACTGTCTCAACTATGTCGATCTGGCCCATCTCATCCGGCATGGGTGCGCCCAGGCGCGCAAGCGGAGTGGCATTGCAGACCCGGCAGAGACGGCGGAGCTCGAATTTGCTCAGAATTTTGATCACCAGGATGCTGTACTTGTTCAGATAGTGCAACGCCAGCTCGCCCACAGTGGAGCCGGCCACGACAACGCGGAGACCAGAGTCGTAAAGCTCCTTGATCGCCTTCTCGAGCTCTTCCTCCTCGCCCTTGGAAAAGTTGGTGAGCTCACTGGCATTTTTTAGCAGGACCGTGCCTTTTGTTTCCGTCTGGGAGATATCAATCGGACAACTGAAGACGCCGACCTTGGCTTTGCGGGCTTTCTTGACAATCCCATCTGGCTCTCGGGGAAAGACCATGCCCTTGATCACTCGCGACTGGGTGAGGTCGCCGCCCATAATCTTGACCACGCGGATGTTGTCCACATTGAACTGCTGGGGATTGGATGGCAAGATGGAAATGACGGCAGAGGCGATGAGCGAAGAGAGCGCGTCTTCCGAGCCAGACTGCTTGGAAGCGACGACCGTGCGCAGGGCTTTGGCCAATTCCTCCGTGGACCGCAAATCAGCCACGGCATCGACCTCGAGCTCCTCCAACGTCTGAAGAGCAAAGTTCTGCGCCTTTTCGTAGCCCGACACAATGTCGCTCGTCTTCAGACCCATGCGGATCAGCTCTTCGGCTTTCTTCAGTATTTCACCAGCAAAGATGATGACAAAGTTGGTAGCATCGCCCATCTCTGCCTCCTGCTGCTGAGATGCCATCACCAACAGTTTTGCGGCCGGGTGGATGACGTCGAGTTCTCGCAAGATTGTGGCCGCGTCCGAGGTCAACACCATCTTCTGCAGGTGATTGATGACAATTTTGTTGCGCCCATAGGGACCCAGGGACGTCTGCACCGTCGACGTAATGGTTCGGCAGGCATCGATCTGAGCAAGAGTCAGTTGGCAATGTCCATTAGAACGGGCGGGGTGGCGGACGCACATTGCGGATGACAGCGCCGTCTTCGGCGTCATAGCTGTTGTATCCAGGCTTGAATAGGCCCGAATGGGATGCTTGGGGTATTGCAAGCGACATGCTGAGCTGCGGTTGTGGAAGACTGCCAATCGCACTGGTCTCTCAAAATTTATTTACCTGGTTGCGTGAGTCTCGCGGCACAAGGCTGAGCGCCAAGACATACGAGGCTGTAGTGGGACGTCGTTGGCCTAACCTTAATTATAATCTAACCAAGTTATATCCAACTACACAGTATACAACCTGTCTACTGTGTACTGCGCATATAAAGTTTCAGATAACTTCTGCTTAGAAAGATGGCATAAGACTATTCTTGTTACCGTAGAAGCATGGTAGTAATCATTGCTCGCCGGGTATCTCGTATGAATCTCATCAGCTTGAAGACCTCCAGCACAAGCACTGCCCAAAATATCCCACCACTGGTGATCATATCTTTGCGGCCGTCCTCATTCCTGTATGCGTTAAATCATTATTCATTCCACCTCTCACCTTTTGTACTGGTCTGCCATTAGACCAAAACGCGTCTTGTTTCTGCTCCACATCTAAACTCCTGTGCCTTTACTCATACATTACTGTCATCCTCCTGATCGTACAGATAAAATGTCGCCAAAAAGGCACTTGTATGTCGTTGTCTGGTGTCTGGTGCCTGGCTCATCACTCTTCGGCCAACGATTCGTCGTCGGACTCTCGCCACTCGCGCGAGCGCTCAATGAGCCGCTTAACTCCCACAATCCGATCTGCCCAGAGTGATTCCGAGGCTGTTCGGAAAGTGTAGGCTCGCTGCGAGGCGATCACGCCAATGGCCTGAAGTACCGCTTTTCGGCTGTCTCGCAAGAAAATGGCAGGGTGATTTATCCATTCCAAGCTCGCCTCGATATCGGCATCAAGTGCATTCATCATCGTGGGATCGATCCCGGACGCTCGCGGAATTGGCGTGCTGCTATCAGAATGTGGCGAATTGTCCCGAGCTCGCTCCGGGCTACCTGCTCGCGAGTCTTGACGGGCCGTCTGCGCCTTCAGGTCTGGCGGTGAATGGCGCTTGCTCGAGTTATTGCTGCCCCCATTGGGGGGGAGTGGCGGGAGGCTGCCTTTGCCCAGGCCTTTGAGGATTGTCTGGGTCTCAACAAGAAGGTGTTGGGCCCGATCATGTTGTCCTCGAGAGACGAGGCCGAGAGCACGGCTGAGCATGTCCGAGGCCAAGAGTTCCATCCGCCGTTGGACAATGTGAGCGTGTGGTGGAATCGTTGGTGTTGGAGACCGTGAAGCCCGCGCGCGTGGCGAGGCTGGTAGCATTGTGATAGCTAGAAGGGTGGGTCGAGGCAGGTGTTGCATGCGGCCGTCGCGAAGGGGATCGCTGAAGGAAAGGTCGGCTAGCAGCAATGGCACTTCTTCCACAGACTGTATCCGCTCGTCACCGGAATCGACCCCGCCACCCAGTGCCTCCAAGCTGGACACGAGTGAGTCCCACGCATCTTGCGGTGCTGGTGCCAGAGAACTGGTGTCAGGGTCGATGTTCAACTGCACCAGGACGTCACGCTTGTCGCCGAAACGAAGATCGCCTAGGGATGCCTCTGCATCTCGGCCCGTAGCCCGTTTCGTCGTTTGCAAGGCGCCGCTGATCTTGTAGAACTTGGCCGGTGACCCTTCTGGAAGTTTGAGCCGCAGCTTAACATTCTGATGTGAGATCGATTGCAGGGAACCGAGCACGCCAGCAGCCGCATCCCGCAGCATCATCCAATCCTTGACATAGACATAAGAGCCTTTGGTCCGCGACGACAGCTCAATCAAGCTGTCCGGGCGATGTGTCAGGCCCAGACCAAAAGAATAAATCCCGACCCTATATCAGCTGGTTAGTCCTAACCGCCTGACAACAAGTTGGATGACTTGGAACTTACTTGGCAGCCTCTGCGCGTTGCACGACAAAATCAACGCTATCTGTTTCTGCAGTTGATGAGTCGCTGATCAGTAGAATGGTGGAGATGGGGTTAGCAGCCTGGCGTTGCATGAGCAGGTCCATTGCCACATTGGCTCCTTCGACCACATCCGCTCGCAGGCTCTTTTGCCCCACAGGTCTGATGGAGTTGAGCGTGGTATCCCAGCCATCCCAGGCGTTTGTAGCCATTCCTACGAGGGGGACCCCGCCCCCGCTTGAACCGAACGTGACAAGGCCCATCCGGTCCCGCTCGCCGAGGTTGTGAACGAGGAATCGCAACGTATCCTTGAGCAGCTGGATCTTCAACCCTTGCATCGAGGAAGACACAGGGATGACCACGACCACGTCTAGCGGCACATGCAAGGAAGGCGCCCGGCGCTGGCTCAACCGTTGCGAAGAATATTCCGTAGGCGCCGTAGTGGCCGACTTGGGTCCTCCAACAGAAGATCCCACGGACGGTGCTCGGCGGCGGGTGGTGCGATTGTTGCGACCGTATTCCTCGTCATCGGTACCCGAAGTCTCCGGTTCGTATTCTGGATGAGTATGGTTTACTGGCGCGGCTGGGGCATGAAGGTCCATGAGAGCATGGCGCCAGGTTTCAAATTGCGATCCTGTCTTGAACTGGAGGTAGAAAGTGGGAAGCTCCGCCACAGAGAGGTTGAGTGTCAGGATTTTTTCGCCTGCTCGTGTTAATATCCCTTGATAGTCTTCCAGGAATGTGGCTTGCAACACTCTTACCTTCAAACGCTTGGACCTGTCTCAGATGCTTCTTAATCAGAATCGACCCTTTGAGGGTGCATCTTGTAAGTCGCTGTCCTGATTCTGTGATGATAGGTTGGACAGCCTTCTTCTCCTTGATGCAAATGAGCATTTCACCAAAGAGGTAGCATTCCAGTTCCTGCCAGGACTGTCTATCCTTGCCGACACGTACGAAATCACGGAGGCGAAGAGTGCCAAACCTGTACCGTCAGTCTTGTGTTATTGCCACCCCAGCGGGGGCAACATACCTCTGGAATTCCAGGCCATGCCAGTTGTCGACCCTGGCCCTGAGATCCTTGGTCATCTCCCCTAGAGTCTCACGCGACTCGAAGGGTCGAAAGGGTCGCCTCAAAGTTGGGCCAAACTGGTCTTGTCCTCGAGGATGGGTATCAGCTGGTAATGGGGGAACAGGAGGCGCGTTCCCCGGTTCATCGTGCTGAGATTCCCATCGCGCTTCGGGGACTTCAATTGTCACCAGGCAGGTCAGGCTCTGTTGCTGTCTTGATCTTGTTAATGTTGGGAATTCACTTCGCAAAGTCACAGTAGGGCTGGGAATCGGGCTCCTGATGTCCTTGGGATGAGTATTCTGCACCGAGGTTTCCATCGCATGCAAATCGTAGTCGTGTCTCCTAGTGTGGCCACTGGTTTCCTGTAAGTCGGCCGAGGAGGTATTCCCACTACCGCTCCTCGAGTGGCTTTTTCGACCGACGTGCAGGCGTTCAATGCGCATCCGTTGACTGTCACTATCTCGATTTGATATCTCTCTGCCATTAGGGCTGGCATGTTCAGCAAGACTGACAGAGTCATGTTGCCTTGTACGGGGTGGCATATCCCAGGGCATTGGCGTTGTAGAGGTGGCACGCGGTGAGGTTTCGTTTTGGGCCACTGACTGCACTATTTTGCTTAACTTGCCTGGACACAAATCTGTTTAGTACATTCACTCTCAGGCTCGGTTGAGAGAGTAACATACTCAAGTCCAAAATGCTACCACCCCGGAAAGAATCCAGCCCCAGTGGTGCGTCACACGTTGGGCAGTGTTGGGACTGCGGATCCGACTCCTTGATGTACTCATAGAAGCAAGCCTCGTGAGCCACATGGCCGCACGAGAACTGTAAGATTCTTTCCCCTCTCAAGGTATGCTCGAGGCGCTCCTCGCACGCTGCACAGTCCCCACCAACGAATGTTCTCTCACGCTTGGGTCGCAACCTATCACTCTCTCGCATGCCGGCCATTTGATAGGGCGCTCCAGGCATGCTCGTCGCCGGCCACGCAGAAGGAGTTGGCGCTCGGGGTTGTCGTCCGTGAAGGAGTCGGGACTGGTTGTAGTAATCGCTTCCCAGGCTTGTGGAAGCGTGGTTGGACTGCTTGAATCTCAACCTCGACCGTTGGTGTGATCGCAGATATGATGCTGACCAAAGTTTAGGTTCCTCGTTACGCGGTCGCGAAGCGAAGTCTGGTGTTTCAAGTTGCATGCATCAGCTCGCTTGTTATGATTGTTCAATAATGCATGAGACAGTGTGTTCTTTGGTACGGGCGATTCTGAAACTGGCAGTGGGAGGGGGAGATGTCTTACGGATCGGAGAGCGCAAGTGGTCCGGCTTCCGGACGCTCAACTCGCGGTCTGGTGAAGGGCTCAACAGACCCAGGCGGTAGAGGTCCTCTGTTGTCTGATCTGACACCTCAGCGTGGGAGAAGGAGGGACTGTGTTTAGTCATGGAAGATAGGGAGATTGCGCGAGTGGTTTAGTATCGCAACAGATCGTCCAAATTTCGAGGAGGAAGAGAAGCATCCCTCCACACTCCACGTGGGGACATGGCAATTCCCATGTTATTAGTTGGCTTTGGCGACGTAAGGTTGCAGTCGTTGGTTGGAATGACATCCAGCTGGGTGCTTTGGTTGCCACATTCCAAGTGCTGCCAATGCAAAGCCACGGGCGCAAGCGAAAAAGCCTAACTTACTGACGCCCAGGATCCACATCGGCGTCGACTGTTGTGGTAGTAGCATGCCAATCGTGCGCTGGTGTCCAGGTTCAGTGCGGCGAATTTTTGCCTGCACACCCCACTAACGTTTTCTGGATGCGGTCCAGAGTGAATTTTGAGCATCTGTGCTCGGCAGCGCTAGTGTTAGCTCCCGTCACTGGTTCCAATTTAGGATACATTAGTCCCACCTCCACGTGTGTAGGGAGATTAATTTGCTCAGGGGACGGACCTCCCTTGCTAGGGGTATGGACGCTGGCCGCCTCTCTGTTCCCCTATATAGTTTCTGTCCCCTGAGAGGGCTCCCCAGCGAAGCTGTGGCGATATCTGTTGAACCCAAGTACACGTCTAGCATTCCAGTGAACCGGTTCTGCCCCTCTGATTGGCTAGATAGTGAGCCACACCAGCCCATTCTGGTCCTAGCCGGTGGGAGCTAGTGCTAGTGCTAGTGTTGCCGAGTGGAGGATCCTGAAAATTGGAAGTCCGTGGTGCGATTAGACTCATGGTCGTGTCTGCGCTAGGCACCATGCGGCTGTACTTCCGCTGCATGTCCGACAATGTGGTCAAGTCTGTTTTGGTTGGTGTGACTGCAGGTCGTGCAGATGGAATGCAAGCACACAGGATCACGTTGGCCGACCAGGGTAAAGGAATGGAATGCAGTGCGACAGCATGTGCCCTCGACATCCCGCCTCGTCTCTGTCTCTTCTCCGCATCTTTTTCTACCCGAGCTCTGGACCTGGCGTACAGGTAAATGAAGGGGGGTGAAACTCGGTGTACCCGCCACTATGGGCTGGATCTCGATGTGAAGAATTGCGGCAACGGGATTGTGTCACAGCACCGTTGGTGGGGCCACCTGGATGATGCCGATGCTAGGCACATCATATCCCGGGGTGTGTCCGGGATGGTTGAGCCGGTGTGTTTGGCTGCCCACATGGACAAAGCCAAAGATACGAGATCTCTCTTTCGGGCACGTGGTCTCGAGCCGATTTGCGTTGAGTGAATTGCTTATTTTTTTTTTTTGCGCTCCCACGGAGAATGGCGGCGTGTGCACTGGTTCAAGCTCCATCGAGCCCTGCCTCGGAAAGCAGCTTGATTGATCTACCAGGGTTGACAGAATCCTCAAGTTCTTAAAACCCTACAACAGGGGCAGCCCGGCTAACGTCCGACATTAGTCTCGACACCGCCGCTTTGTCAAGGAGCACGTCGGCGTTCGCGCTTCATGATTGGCATTGATTGCCAGGGGCTGTTGCCTTGTCGCTTTGGAGCAGAGAGAAAAAAGACAGTAGGCACAGGTGACAGCCCGAATGTGTGCGCTTGGCGGGCTGATCGACAGGATCCCGTACCTGCCAAAACGACAAGATTGGCACCCCCTAGCGCCTGGAAACTGTGATAATTGGCAGGAATGACCTAGGAATGTCGTCATTTCTAGAAGCTTCAATCTACATGTATACTGTGTGGTACCTTCCCGTGTTTGGTGGCGATCATTGAGGATGTGCTTGGTTTTGTGCTGGAACAGGCAAGGTGAGCAAGATGTCGATTGTCGATTGTACGTGTACAGTGTACTAGGGAGCCTTGCTTCATAGAGCTCTAGCATCGACCCAGTAGTGCAAGTCCGCGGGCGAACTTTGTCCAGTAGTTGGCAAGTACAGTGTATGTGTACATGTACGCTCAATATCTCCACTACACTGTTTGCCTAGAACTAGCGAAAGGGGCAGGAGTAGAACGAGTGAGAGATCATTCAGGTGGATAACTTGCTATTATTGGGGGTGGTTGATTCACTTGGAGATTATGAGATTAAAGACGTCGTCACACACTCTTAGGGTTAGGGGTACTCGCTCTCTTCAAACAGCTTGGCCAAAAGCACCCGCCGCTTCCCATTGGAGCGTGGAGAAACGCCTCCTGGGGCGATCCGTATTTTTCTTTCGGCCGTTTGTGCTGCTTATCAAACAGTTAGTACAGTTAGTACAGTAAAATAGGCAGTAAGTACAGGCTGTAAACTGGAGGTTTAAGCTTATACTTTCGCCAACAGAGTTCAACCCCTACCATTCTATTCCAACAAAACAAGGAGCAACGAAACTAGGCCGACGGCTGTAAGGAATGCTGGAATGCTGTTACCATACTGTACTTGCCAGGCTTAGACTCGTTACCAGCATCCAGCACCTACCTCTTTCTCTCAGGCGAGCAAGGGTCCTTCTTTCTTGCTACGTGTTTCACATTACCATACGCACGTACAATACTGTGGTATAAATGGCCACGCCTCGTGGCAATTTTTCCTTCACGGAAATGTTTCCTTCCTCGGCCTAGCCATCAATCACCCCACTTGCATATCCCCCGTCTCTTGTGAGGGCGAAAGAATATCTGGAGGGGGCGATCACAGTCTTCTTGGAACTTCTGGACATCTCGTACACTAAATTCGTCTGATTTGGCTTCAAATTTGCTACCCCGGATTCAGCCACACTTCACCACACGCGTACAGCATGGGGGGAGGGGGGTGGTCCGACCCTAGAATGGTCACAAGCGAAACGAAAAGAAAAAGAAGGAAAAAGTTACTGGCTTGCGGCGCAGTAGACTGTGTATACGGTACCGGCCCTGAGACAAAGATTACACGTACGAATACGTTTAGAGAACACGAAAACGGTCCTATCACAGTACACTACACAATACTTACACTACTTGTACAGCATGTTATTTCTGGAGACCGTCCACTATCTGTGGATTGTGTTGTGGAGAAGACCCTGACCCTCGGAATCCACTCCCGTGACATCCGCGCCGCCCTGGTCGGCTTCCCGCAACAGACCGGGCACGAAGCCGTCAGCCCTGCGTGAACCTTGACTTGCATTCAGGATCCACCACACGTCTTTTCTCGTCATAATCCCGCGGAGTGATCCCCTCTCCACCAGCAACAGATATCGCAGCCCCATGGACTGGAACATGTTCACTGCCATCTGAAACGAACTCTTGACATTTAGTGTAATTGGTGTTTGGTCTGTCCATGGCCGTAGGTCCAACGCGAACCCTGACGCCGCATCTGGACTGTAGTTGAAGTAGCACTTTGTCGTGCTTGAGTAGCCGCGCCCAACTGCCGACGCCGTGGTCTGACCTGGGTGGAGTGCCTGGTCCAAGGCATACGATAGTTCTCTGCGCGAGATGTACCCGACGAGAATGTTGGCGTCTAGACGACCGATAGAGCCACTGCCGTCATCGTTCGCTTCTTCAGCCGATCTAGGCCGTATGATCGGGTAGCCTTTGAACGAGGTCTCCCTCAAGGTCGCTTGTAGCTCCTCGATCGTATATGCCTTGGATGAAACAAGACAGCTCATTTCGGACACGGGAGTCATGATATTCGAGGCAGGTATATGCGGCACTCGGTCCGTGTCCTTATTGTCCACGTACGGATACTCGTTGAACTGGATCCATGCTTCGTAGATGCTTTTCTGCGACACCGCATCAGCAATCCACTTGGACAACATGACTACAATCATGATAGGTAGGACATAAGTCAGGGCGCCGGTCAACTCGAAGATGATGACAACGATAGATGCTGTTAGCCTCGTGACGCCAGCCAGGGAAGCCGCGGCGCCCACAATGGCATATGTGCCTGGGATTATGCAAGGCACGTCGGGCTTGCAAGCAGCAAACACAACAGAATCCGGGTAGTGTTTCTGAAGTAGCTCCATACCCACCCCCAATGCTCTGCCGTACAGAGCTCCGATGGCAAGGGAAGGCAGTATAATCCCCGACGGAATTGGCAAACCAAACGTTATGCTTGCCAGGAAGAAGCCAAGCACTGAAGCTGTAATGAGCAGCGTCGCCATTGATAGAACTCCTGACGTAGTGACCCTGCAGAGGCCAAAGATGTCGCGATTGCCGATGGTTGCGCACTCAGCAAAGAGGTAGTAGACAAGGTCTGATAGCTGCGCGCGCATGAAGTTGTTGGGATAGTTGATCAACGAACTCAGAACCGAGATGACCAGAACTTCGAGCAACGGTCTGCCTCTCAATGGATTGTGATCCGAGTTGCGGAATCTTGCCACAAGCATGTTGACGTGGATGAGAAGACCACCAGCAATACCACCCAGGGCACCGAGCAGTAGGAAGGGCACAATCTCAAAATTGTGCCATCCGGTGGTGTATGTGACCTGATAAAGAACAATCTTTCCAGTATGAAACGGATTCAGGGCTTGTAGCGTGACGGCGGCTACCATTGCACAGACAAATGATTGCCACATGGTCTTGTCCGGGAAGTAGAATGAGACTTGCTCCAGGGAGAACAGTACACCTCCGACAGGGGCGCCGAAAGCAACGGATATGCCTGCTGCCGAGGCTGCGGACAGGATCTCGCGCTTACGTGCCTCATTCCCGCTCAAGCTGTAGATAGGCCTCATGATCAGATTCGCACAGCAGCAAGCCACATGGACCAACGGGCCCTCTTTCCCAACCCACAGCCCCGAAGACACCGCGAGGCACTGTTCAATCACCAATCAGCATACCGATCAAGCACTTGAATATCACCACTCACCAGCCCGACTGACTTGGCCACTAGGGTCCATCCGTCCAAGAAGCGGCGGATCACAAAGCCACCAAGAACAGTCTTGATCTCGGGGATTCCACTCTGTTTAGCGTAGTTCGAGTACTCCTTCACCAGCAAAGCAGCCGAGAGTGAAAAGACAACTGCGAAAATAACAAAGAACAGATACTCAACAATATAGCCACCGCCAGTGGAAGCCAGGTGCAGTGCCGTTCTCCACGGTGTCCAGTCCTGACACTGGGAAATGTCATCATGGCCCCAGCAGCAGAATTGCCTGCTCAGGTAGAATTTGCCTCCGCCATTTCCGTTCCTGCAGAAGCCAGTCTTGATGTCGGCAAGCCAGTCTGACACAATGCTCATGCATGCCGCTAGAACGCCAACAGCAATTCCTGTTAGGATCAGCACGATCCAGATATTGCTGGCATCAGCAAGTTGCTTGAGTGTGCCGGAGAGACCAGGGCTGCCGGCAAGCTGCTTGACCCTCTGCCGCTCTTTCGAGTACTCAAAAATCCAATCAATCGCAGTCAAATCGTCGTAGCCAACGCGTTTGCCGTGTGATTCTTGATACCAGTCTGCCACCTGTTTATCTCCACCAAGGGAAGTGATGTGCTCATCGCGTAGGTAGAGGGGATATGTTTGTGAATCTTCGAGGGACGAGTAGTCGACAGGATCGCTCGTGTGTGGTGGCCGGATCGAGCTAGAACCATATAAGCACATCTCTACCCAGCCGGAAGGCGGCACCAACTTCTGCGAGAGATCTCCCTCTTCCGCTTCAGCACTTAGTCTTCGAAGAATCCCATGGCCATCCGTTACTCTTGATGGTCCAGCCATAAGTTAATACAGGGTGCGATTCGCCGGACGAGGATGGGGACAGGGGCCGTCAAGGGATGCACAGAATCATATCCCATATTCAGTCAGTATCGAACCTCATTTAGAGAGTTGCGCAGAGTGTACTGTGCAAGGCGCATACTGTGCACAGTAGAGCGCAGAGTGCAATTAAAGGACTAACTTAATATGGACTTGGGTAATAAGCTTAACCTTAAATTTATTTAGGGGCTGGTTAGGCCAAACTTATAAACTTTTACATGCAAGGCTGAGGCTTGGCAAAAATTTCTTGTTCCATAACAACCAAAGAATTTTTTATGAGGATGCATGAGATGGCTTTTTATGGCTCTGAAAGACCTGCGTGATGGGTGTCTGGCAATATTAAGCAACCTGGATACACCGCGATGGAGCATCTAGCCGCACACTGTTCATGGGCGGACTCGCAGCTGGAGAAAGATGCTCACCTCTCCACCCATTTGCCGCCCGAATTGCGAGCCCAAATCTTTCAGTCGTCTGGGTCAAGATATCTTGAGCAACTGGCTCGTGCTGCGCACATTTTCCATTGCACAGATCGTCTCTTCCTTCTGTACCGGCCAGTCTTCGTTGATCTGGTCTCAAGATGGATCAATACCACACCCTCGACCTTGGACGAACACCTCCTCACTTTATCTTGCCTTGCACGATTCTTACCCTTCGCTCCCGAGCTGAGAGCCGCTACCATCAAGCTGGTTCATTGCATTGATTTTGAGGCATTGCTACAAGATGCTGCGGGATCGAGGGACGATCGAATGCTTGAACTCACCCTTACACTCTTCCGGCTCCTCTCTTTTCATCGAGACTCGTTCAGTCAATTGATAGACCAAAGATTCCTACTCGCGCTCTTCAGCCACCAGTCTCTACCTGTTCGCTACCTCGCCATAATCACGTTTTGCCAGGTGATGCAATACGCCGATGCTTATGAGACGGAACTCATCAACGTCCATGTAGGCAACACTCTGGTTCTTGGCAAATGGGAGGGGAGAGATATCGACTTCCGATTGCTGCGGCTCTGGGAAGAGAAGCGATGGAAGGATCTGGCAGGTGGGCTTCAAGACTCAGCGCAAGGATACGACAACGGGCCTCTAAATCGACACCAACACTTGGTAGAGAGTGACTTGGCCCCCCATACCGCATTGATCGGCCAGTCTCTGGTGCTGGTGGACCGGCCCTCCCCTAAGTCAAGTGGCGCTTTTGTCGTCACACCTACCTCTCAATCCAACATGAATGCGTTTGGGGCAGCATTGTTGGAGCAAACCCCGATCTTGCTCCGGGGACCTGCTGGTTGTGGCAAAACCTCGTTAGTTCTTGAAGCCGCGAGGATTCTCGGCAAGCTTGATACCCTCGTCACACTGCATCTCAATGAACAGACGGATGCAAAGTCTTTGATTGGCCTGTACACATCATCTACGACAGATTCTGGTTTTGTCTGGCATCCGGGAGTGATAACAAAGGCTCTTTCAGAAGGGCGATGGATCCTAATCGAAGACATTGAACGGGCACCCGCTGAGGTTTTGGGTGTGCTGCGGCCGCTTATCCAAAGTCAAAGCATATTTATCCCAACTCGAAAGCAGACAATCCACGCAAACGAAGGCTTTCGAATCTTTGCTACTACGCAGACATCTGGCCATTCCAACAGCTCTTCCACACCTGGGAAGCTGGAATCTTGGATGTCGAACGAGCGACTGTGGACCTTTGTGAACTGTGCTCCATTGAATCCCAGAGAATATCATTTATTGATTTCCAACCTCTTCTCTGGCCTCGGACCTTTCATTGATACCATTCTTGAGGTGCACTCTCGCATAGAGGCTCTGTTGAGTAGTGATCCTAGCTTTCAAACCGTTCAAAGCCGACGACCAACCTTGCGCGATCTCCTCAAATGGGGCAGGCGCATCGACAACAGATTGCAACTTCATGGTGTTCGTACCTCTCCAAACACATTACCAGAGGAGTTCCGGATCGATATATTCAAAGATGCTCTGGATTGCTATGCATCTCACTTCGCCGATGCACTTCATTACCACAAGATGGCCGAATCAGTGGCATTTGTCTTGAATATCTCTCCCCAGCAGATGGAACATCACCTTCGACCATCTCTACATGAATTCAGAGAACTCAGCGATTCTGTGAAATTCGGACGAACTTCTTTGCAGAAGCTCGTGAGCAGATCCCCAAAGCAGTCAGGCATGCCATTTGCAAATACCTCAGCGGCTGTGCGTATTCTTGAGAGCCTTACTGCCGGAGTTGCATCTTCAGAACCCCAATTGCTGGTAGGGGAGACAGGTATCGGTAAGACGTCAATAGTCCAACATCTTGCGAATGTCGTCGGCCAGAAGCTGGTCGTTGTCAACCTCTCGCAGCAAAGTGAGGCTTCTGACCTGCTAGGTGGTCTGAAGCCGATGACTGTTCGTTCCCTGGTGCTCCCAGTGGCTGAACGCTTCAATGAGCTTTTTGACATCACCTTTCCATCGGGCAACGAGAAGTTCAAGATGGCTGTGGCAAAGGCCTTGTCCAAACAATCCTGGACACGCTTGCTGCGGCTATGGCAGGAAGCCATTCAATCAGTTCATCAGTATCTCTCAAAGTCAATGGACTCAAGAAGTAGCAGAGGCGTCGAACCGGTGACAAAGAAACGCAAAGTTGGTGCCACCCAATATGTCGCCCTCCAAGAGAGTTGGTCCGCCATGTCAAGCAGCATCGACCAGGTTCGGTGTCGAGTGGAAAACCAAAGTGGAACGCAGATTTTTGCCTTTGTCGAAGGTCGTCTTGTTGAAGCTGTTCGGTCTGGCTCCTGGCTCCTTCTCGATGAGGTCAACCTGGCGACCTCGGACACTCTTGATCATATTGGAGGCCTGTTAAGCCAAGGAACACAATCCAGACCCTTTCTTCTGCTCTCTGAAGCCAACAAGATTGAGATGATTGAGGCTCACCCAAACTTCCGTATCTTTGCGGCAATGAATCCTGCAACTGATACAGGCAAAAAGGATCTGGTGCCTAGCATCCGATCTCGTTTCACTGAACTCTTTGTGCCCGCTGGTGATACTGAGATTAATGACTTGGTCAAGGTCGTACAAGCTTATCTGGGCAACATCTTGGCTAGTGACAATAAGGCAGCCGTTCATCTGGCCAAAGCATATCTCAAAGTCCAGGAAATCAACAAAAGTCGACAGCTCACTGACGGTGCTGGAGAGCTTCCGCATTTCAGTCTTCGATCTCTTGTACGGTGTCTATTATACGTCCGGCAGCACCATGTAAGCCATGGACTGCGTCGATCCATGTATGAAGGGTTTGCCATGAGCTTCTTCACCGTTCTGAGTCGTTCGTCTGAGAGCATAGTTGCACCAGTCGTAACTGACGAGCTACTCTCAGGAGTCAATAATCACGCATCATTTCTTGCTCGACCACCGAAAATCCCTACTGATGGCCGCGAGTTCGTTGCTTTCAAACAGCATTTTATTCCCAAGGGTCCAATGCCCCCGGACTTTCAACCACACTACATTCGCACTCAGTCAGTCGACCGCAATCTCTTGAATCTGGCAAGAGCTGCCTCAACCTGTCGTTTTCCCGTTTTGCTGCAGGGACCTACCTCGGCCGGAAAGACGAGCATGGTAGAGTACCTGGCCAAACTTTCTGGCCATAAATTCGTCCGAATCAACAATCATGAGCACACTGACTTGCAGGAGTATCTTGGAAACTATGCATCTGGACCAGATGGCTCTCTGCAGTTTAGAGAAGGCGTGCTGGTGGAAGCGCTGAGACAAGGACACTGGCTGGTTCTTGATGAATTGAACCTGGCATCCAGTGAAGTTCTAGAGGCGTTGAACCGATTGCTGGATGACAATCGAGAGCTCCTGATACCCGAGACTCAAGAAATAGTTCGGCCTCATCCGAACTTTATGCTCTTTGCTACCCAAAACCCAGCCGGCCTTTATGGAGGCAGAAAGCACTTGTCGAGGGCATTCCGCAACAGATTTCTTGAAATTCACTTTGACGATATTCCAGAGGATGAGCTTGAGACCATTTTAACAAAAAGATCCCAAATCGCACCCTCATTTTGCAAGCAGATTGTGACAGTGTACAAGAAGTTGTCGCTCCAGAGGCAGTCAGCCAGGTTATTTGAACAGCGCAACAGCTTTGCTACCCTGAGAGATTTGTTCCGATGGGCCTCGCGAAAAATCGATGATCGGCAGCAACTTGCTATCCATGGATTCTTGTTGCTCGGTGAGCGTGTACGGGATCCAGCTGAGCGATTGATTGTCAAAGAAATCATCGAAGAAACCATGCGCCTTAAGATTGATGAAAAGGATCTGTACAGTGTGGCCCGGATTACTATGCAAACCAGGAGCTTTCCAGGGATCATATGGACTCCTGCAATGCGACGGCTCTTCGTTTTGGTATCGGAAGCCGTTAGAAATGAAGAACCCGTCCTGCTTGTCGGTGAGACAGGCTGCGGTAAGACTCAGATATGTCAAGTCATTGCGCATGCCTTCGGACGGCCTCTCAATATCTATAACGCCCATACTAATACCGAGACTGACGACCTCATTGGGTCTCAACGACCTGTGAGGTCGCGAGAGCGCCTAGCTCGAGATCTGTTTGACAGTCTCCAGGCTACAGATGACTCTTTCATGGATGCCTCAAGTACGTCACCAGACTCGATGGAAGACCTTATTACTCGCTTTCAGGCCATGGACCCTTCTACTCTCAATCCTGAGGCTGTTGCACGCGTCAACACCGGCATTAGTGCGTATCGATCCATGTTCCTCTGGACTGATGGCAGTTTGGTTCGAGCCATGAAATCCGGAGAGCACTTCCTCCTTGATGAGATATCTCTTGCTGATGACTCTGTTCTTGAGAGACTGAATAGTGTTCTTGAGCCATCCAGAACACTTCTCCTGGCCGAGAAAGGCTCTCTTGAGAATGTCGTAACTGCCAAAGCCGAATTTCAGTTCCTGGCCACAATGAACCCCGGTGGCGACTATGGCAAACGAGAGCTCTCTGCAGCTCTTCGAAATCGAATGACTGAGATCTGGGTGCCTCCATTAGCACACTCAGACGACATCTTGCCGATTATGAAAGCGAAGCTAGGAGGCCAGCACGAACGGTTTGCCCAGTCGATGCTCGACTTTGCCACATGGTTCGCTGCTGAATTTCGCAACAATGCTTCTACTAATGTAGTGCACCTCCGAGACCTCCTTGCTTGGTGCAATTTCATCCAGGCGTGCCCTGCTCTTGAAGCTGAACTAGCATTTGTGCATGGCGCCAGTCTTGTCTACATTGACTCGCTAGGGGCGAGCCCTGCTGCACTTGGAGCCCATATTGTCGCTGATATTGAAAGCAGCCGCCTGAGATGCGTGGACCACCTACAGAGCTATGTCACCATCCCCGTGAAGGAGATTTACATGGATGTCCCAAGACTGGAGATCACAGATGAATCAGTCATTCTTAGTCCATTTGCACAAACCAGGACCTCAAAAGTTACCAATCAGTCGCAGGACTTAGTATTTGACGCTCATACTACGCGCAAGAACACGCTTCGAGTTATGCGTGCTCTACAAATGAGTCGCCCGATTCTCCTGGAGGGGAATCCAGGAGTTGGCAAGACTGCTATCATCACTGCACTTGCGTCTTTGGTGGGAAAGCCACTGTCACGCATTAACCTGTCGGATCAGACTGATATCGCAGACCTCTTCGGCGCTGACGCTCCACTCGAAAATGAGGTCCTTGGAAAGTTTTCGTGGCAAGATGGGCCTCTCCTCAAGGCAATGCAAGAAGGCTCCTGGATTCTTTTGGATGAGATGAATTTGGCCTCTCAGTCTGTTCTAGAAGGGCTGAATTCATGCATTGACCATCGCAAGCAGGTCTATGTGGCCGAACTGGACAGGACCTTCGACTGCCATCCTGATTTCAGGCTATTCGCAGCACAAAATCCGCACCACCAGGGCGGTGGCCGGAAGGGCCTTCCACTATCCTTTGTCAACCGATTCACCGTGGTCTATGCTGATGCTTTCACACAAGATGACATCCTTTCAATCTGTCGTGTTAAGCACCCCAACATTGACCCAGAAGCAATGTTGTCAATAGTAGACATTGCCTCGCAAGCCCAGGACGTTCTAAGCAATGATACTGTGTACGTGAATGGAGGCCCATGGGAAGTCAACGTTCGTGACATAACACGCTGGGTTGAGTTGTGTCAGGCCTATCCTAAAATCAGTCCGCTCTACCACTGTGGCACTGTTATCCTGCAACGCTTTCGAGATTGTCGACAACGAGTTCGAATGAGGGAGATCATACAGGCCAGATCCGACCCCTTTCCCTCGGAGAGCCTGTACCCTCGGCTGAGCCCTCTGTTCTTCCAGGTTGGACTTTCGGCCTTGCCTCGGAACAAGATCCTGCAGCCAACTCCTAGTATGGATGGTATTCCTGTCAATCTCCTGCCTCATGCAAAGGCGATGATAACTGCTTTCAGCCAGAGCTGGCCTGTTATTTTGGCCGGCTGCTCCGGGTCTGGGAAGACACAGCTGATTCACAGTTTGGCTGCGGCTGCAGGAGCCGACCTTGTTGAGATCTCGATGAATTCCGATATTGACACCATCGATCTCTTGGGCGGGTTCGAACAATACGATGAGGAGCGGGAGATCCAGAAGCTTAAGGACGATCTCATCCCTCTAATTCAACGCAGAATTGCACTCCAAGTACTGCAAGGTGATGGGGACAATTTGAGCCAGGTTATCGCCTTGTACAAGATCTGCTGCAGCGCCACCAGTCCCACCAGTAGCCTGGAAATCCTGAGACAAGCTCTCTACGGGGTCATGGGCAACTTGGACGAAGCTGAAGACTTTCTCACTCGTGCCAACTCAGTCCTGAAATCTCGCCATGACTCTGGTGCCAAATTCGTCTGGAACAACGGCGCTTTGGTTGACGCAATCGTTAAAGGAGCATGGGTTGTGCTGGACAATGCCAATATGTGCAACGCTGCCGTCCTCGACCGACTCAACTCCTTGCTTGAACCAGACGGCCATCTAGTCATCAGCGAGCAGCATGGTGTTAGTGGTGGTACTGTTTCAATAAAACCACACCGTGACTTCCGAATTCTGCTCACCATGGATCCAAAGTACGGCGAGCTGTCAAGGGCGATGCGCAACAGATCTCTAGAGGTATTTCTCGACCAATCTGTGCCACATGATACGCAATTACCCCTGCAATACCCATGGACATCGTCGATCGTTCCTTTGAGGGACATCTTTGATCAATCCCCCGACTTGCCCATTGACGAGCCGTTTTTCGATAACCTACCATTGTTCAACGTGGAAATACTTCGCGACCAGCCAGGCTACATCACGTCTCAGCTCCAGTATCGAGACGCAACTGACCCGTCTCTGTGTTCTCGAGTCAGTAGTGCAATTTCAGCTCGAATCTCTGGACCGGAGAAAGATTCAGCAGTGTATAATCCACAACTCCCTTTGCTCAATGAGCCTTGGGTTTTGCAGTATTTAGGCTACGGGGACCTGTCTCTTCTTTCTCTTCTGGTTGGGGCTTGGGATGCAATGGCTGTTCTGTTGAAGTTGGGCTCCCATCTGAAGAATGCTGAAATCATTGCGGGTGAAGGGAGAGCTGCGACCCGCCTGGAGCGGGCCGCTGAACAATCACTGGTTCGTCGTCAAGACCGCAAGGACCCAAGGCAGCTGAAGTTGCTCCCAATTTGGGATTTCCTCTCAACTATGGTCAAGGCAGCGATTGACTTGGTCGAGACTTACGTGTCCTCCGAGACTGCCTTGCAGGAAATTGACGGCATTGCACGGGTTGCGTGGTACCTCCGAGAGGTGGGTGTGATGTTCAATACGGAGCGGTTCGACGAAGCATATTTTCAAACCCTGCTGCGGATCGGTGTGGACTTATCCAAGACCCTGTCTACAGCCAGTCCCTCGTTCTACCAGCCCTTTTCTCAGGCCCTGCAGCATTTCAACGTCCTGCAGTTGCAATCCGGGCAGAGTTCCCAGTTAATGTGGCTGGCTTGGAAGCCAGAGACTCCGTCTGACATGAATCAACTGGCCAGAAGCCTCTCTCTTGAGTCTCTGATCGACCAGTTTGAGAAAGTCTCGCAGCTGTTGCCTCAGACAAGAAGTGATCTATTTGTGATCAAGTCCAAGCTACTGGAAGCATCTGGTAACCGACTGCGGGCGGTCACAGCAGGCAACATGGCTGATCTGTCAGACTCAATCAAGGACCTCACAGTTAGTTCAGAGAACAGACGCGAAGTCACCAACTATTTCCAGGACATCTTTGATTCTGTTTTGAGGAGAGAGATTTTGTTGAGATCATCTGGAGGCCCACACACACAAGCTCTCCTAAAGACATTTGGTGGCTTCAAAATTCTTTCTGGTGTCCAAGAAGGCGCGAGAGATGGTGCAGATGCTCTCCGCCGGCTATCGATCTTCTGTGAGGGCATTGATCTAGAGATCCAGGGCTTGACAGAGCAGGTGCAGAGCGAAGTCAAAAGCATGCAAAGTCAATCTCTCCGCGCCCTCGATAGACTAATTGAGTCTGGGAGCGCTCTTGCGACTGTGCTCTCAAATAGAGCCGCTTTGATCACGTCAGATATTCTACAAGCAGTTCGAGGGCATTGCCAAACGCTGTTGTCCACGATTATTGGGTGTCATAAAGCCATCTTGCAAGACCAAGGCTATAGCGGGAACGGGGATCTCAAATGGCTGGTCGAAATGGCCAAACCTACTGCCAATGAGAACGCATCTAGCTATTTCCTGTCCATTGCTTACGACCACCTGAAGCCTGCTGCCACCTTGCTTGTTGAAAGAGATGCAGACTTCAACCAGGAATTACAGTTGAGCTTAGTGGGAGCAGCTTTAGTCCATCTGTCTTTGGCCGGACTACGGCTTGTTGTTACGGATAGGCCTTTCGATCCGGCGTTGTACCCACAAATGGTTCGCAAGCACTTTGAGTTGGCAAAGCAAGAAATAGTGCAAAAGATTGAGGTGCAAAGAGGATTTAATACCAAACTCATGGGCCAGGATTCGAGTCTCATCCAGCAAGTGTATGAAAATCAACTCGGAGCGCTTGCTGATGGCCCAGAGGTCTTTGTTGTTGCAAGACCCGAAGTATCAGAGCTGAGCAAGGTGCAAGAAGAGTTCACAGTCATCATCAGAAACATTCTCGACACAGTCCCCAAGTCCATCCTGTCAATGCAAGGTACTATCTTGACCTGCCAGGACTTTCTCCAACAGTGGCCACGGCTCAGCACAAATGTGGATCGGGTTGAAGCGAGACTTGGTCAGCTCAACCGCGCCTACGACGACATAGTGGTCCCTGTCAGACAGTTGCTACAATGCTACAAGCTTGGGGCTGAATTCATGGCAACCGCATCCAAGGATCCCAAAGGGCGGCAATCAGAGCATCTATCTTCTAGCCACACGATGCTTCTCGGGGCAAGCCCCGACGATGTATTACACTGGTCTCCAGTCAAATCGTCGAGCAATTCTCTGAGGCTTGATTGGCTTCAACATTTTGTAATTCACAGCCGGATCAGAGCCCAGAGTCTCTACAATGAGGAGGAACTGGCTCACAGCAGTTACATCTCTGTGGTCGACTCTGTCTACCGTAGCTGGAAGAGCCAACTTGCTGAACGACAAATCAAGACTGAAGCGGAGTCTCGGTATTACAAGTACCGCGACAGCACGGAAGATGAAGCAGATGCTGCAGACGTGGCTGAGCTGTTTCCAGACTATGATGAAGATATCCCCACTACCGAGACCAGCAATCACTCTGGAGATGTTCAAGATTTGTCCGTGCGGCTATGCGAGCTACATGAGAAGATGTTCAAGAGTGGCTTGTCTGCACAAGAAATGCAGCAGCACATACTGAAAACACTGTGCTCTGAAGCAAACCCGACTCAATCAATAGGCGATGTGCTCCCAGCTGTCATCCTACAGCTTCAGAGTGAGAACAGAGCTATATCAGGAAGCGAAAACGATCTCACCATGAACATATACACTGATGCTAGCATCCCAGAGATTCGAAAACTTGTCGCCCTTGTGCAAAGTGCCCGGAATCGATTCATCCAGATCAGCAACCGATTTCCGGAGCATGCTGTTCCCCTTGAAGTGACCGCCTTCACTGAGGAGGTGCTTGATTTCCCCATCAATAGTCCCCTTGCAAAGATGCTCACAAAAGCCGAGAAACTATTGGAAATAATGTCGCAGTGGCAGAGTGTGGCTAGCAGTGAATGGTCTGTTGCTAGCCTGATAGAAGGGCTGACCTCCTTGATCATCAGCTGGAGAAGAATGGAATTGTCGTCATGGTCAAAATTACTGCTTCTAGAAAAGGAGAAGAGTGATGCTCATGCGAAGACGTGGTTCTTTATTGCCTACGAAGCCTGCATATACAACTCCAGGCAGATGGTGGAAGCCGGTGATGTGGCCTCATATTGTCACGGCCTTGCTAAAACCCTGGAAGACTTTTTGCGCTTCACGACACTGGGTCAGTTTCCTCCCAGGCTAAAGCTGCTGGAGATGATGAGCAAGAGCTTGTCGGTTCTTGAACGTCAAGATCCACGTCTCAGTCCTGTTGTAAGTTGCGTGCAGAACGTGGTCTCTCACTTCTCTCGCTACGAGGCGAATATTCAGAAGTCACTGCATACGGGGCAAATGGAGCTAGAGAAAGCTGTTATGGAACAGATCAAGCTGGCAGGATGGAAAGACACCAGTGTTGTAGCACTTCGAGACAGTGCGCGTCGGTCTCACTTCAAACTCTTCAAAATAGTGAAGAAGTATCGGGCTCTTCTCGAACAACCCGTCACGGCGCTTAGATCTCTCGATCTTGATATGGAGGCTCGGCCAAACAGTTCCAATGTTGAACTGGAAGCACTGCATGTCTCAGACAACGCTGTTGTTGCAGCTGCTCAAGTCTGTGAAGAGGCCATTCCAGACTGGAATTCACGGCCTCTCAGACTGAGGGATCCGAGGGGTGCTGCCATGAGCATACGCCATGTCTATAGTGATGGAAGCCATAGCATCGACCTTGCCGGCGAAATGATCACCATGAGGACAGAGTTAGCAACATTGATCAAGGAATTGCGGCAAGAGACGCCCACCACTCTGACCGATGAGAATGCTGCAATCATCAAGCACCTCCGAGTACGCAAGAAGAAACTTCTATCCGAGACGCTCCAGTCTGTGGCTCACATGGGAGTGAGACGGAATTTGGGAGCTTCGGAGCTCGAGAAGCAGTCTTCAATAGCAGCCGTTCTTGCAACACTGCCGGCCCTTAACAACAATTCAGGATTTGAGCTAGCTGATGCCGCTTTGCATGAAATTCTCGATTCAATGCCTGCGATCCGTGCCGCCCTTGGTGAGCATTCAGCTGATCTGACTGATGGCGAGGTTCGAAGGGCAGTCGGACTGCTTGAAGGGCTGCTGTCAATCGCGCTGGGTCAAAGAAGACGATTGTCTGCCTCAGCTGACGCCCTGAACAAATTCAACACCCATATGCAGTGTTTGGAGTCAACATCCCGCTTCTCTGCAGACATCATCATTGGCGGACCAACGTCATCATCCAGAGCACTGGAGCAGTATCTTCCTTGGCTGGCTATTGTGCTTGATATCTCAAGCAATATCGTCCAGTTCCAGCAAGAACATGGAGATGGTCTAAGCCTCTTCCCATTGAAAGAATTACTGAAGAACGCTGCAACAATGTGCCGAGAAGAACAGACAAAATTAAAGAACCTCATGACTCAATGCCGTTTACCAGAGGGACTGATCTCTAAAGTGATCTCAGACTGGCAGGGTGATATGTGGACAAAGCTCCACCGTTTCGGCGATGCTCTGCGCGAATGGAGCATCAAAGAGCCCAATGTGGCGTTCATCCTCAAGCAGATCATTCCTTGGACTTGCTGCCCCGAGGATGTCGACGAGTCAAGGGAATCCACACTTGAAAGACGTCTGGGCTCCTCGGATGTGGATGAAAACGTACGCAAGGCGGCAGACTCGATATTTGTTGCTCTGCAAGCCTTTTCACAAGTCAAGAATCATGCTCCCATGTCCACTGAAGACGTTGGATGGCTGGTACAGAGCGACGGCTTTCTGCAGGACTTAATGAACTCACTGCACATACAACAGGTATCGGGTTCTCTTCAGTCTGCTCTCCGCACACTAGCATCCCTCAAGGGAGAGGAGCTGAAGCTTTCTCTATCACTCTTCACCCTGGCGACACCCCTCTTCGAAGAGTTCCAAAGAGTCTGCCAAGATGTGCTAGAGAAGCAAGTGGCCTCACATGTTGAAACCTGCAGGCTGGCGTGCTTCTTGACCAACACGTTCGCAACAGTCTCGGCGGATGGCTTTTGCTCACCTGCCGATTCCAAAGACGGACAAGACCAGGGTGGAAATGTGGAAAGCGGAACTGGTCTTGGTGATGGAGAAGGAGCAGAAGATATCAGCAAGGATGTCGGTGCCGATGAGGACCTCAGTGAGTTCGCACAAGGTGGAGAAAAGCAAGAGGATGAAGGTGAGATCAGCGATACCGAGGATGCTATTGATATGGGCGGTGAAGATCTGGAAGGGAATCTGGACGAAGAAGGAGAAAATCCAGAAACACAAGATGAAGGCAGTGAAGGTGGCGAAAATGACGATGACATAGATGAGGAGGCAGGGGCTGTTGATGATCTTGACCCTGCTGCTGTCGACGAGAAAATGTGGGACGAGGCCGCGAAGAAGTCTAGTGAGGAGGAAAAGGAGTTGAAGAGCGAAAAGCAGCAGGGTGCTCAAGGACAGGATCAGACTGAGAGACGAGATGGAGATGCTGAGAGTGGTGATGAAGGAGAGGTGAATGAGGACGAGGCAGACCATGAGGAGAGGGAGGATGACGAGTCGGGAGAAGGCAAGGCAGAAGCAGAAAATCTCGACTCGCATGTGGAAGAGGAAAAGGCGCTGGAGCTTCCCGATGACATGCAACTGGACGGAGAAGAAAAGCAGGGAGAGGACGACATCAGTGACGATGGCATGGATGATTTGAGCGACATCGAACAACCTATCGACATGGTTGAAGAAGTTGAGGAAATTACAGGGGCAGACGGTGAAGAGCGGTCTGATGAGGGCGAGGATGATCACGATGCAGAACCAAAAGACTCGGATCTCCAGGGCGATCAAGAAGACGAGACCATGGAAGATCAAACAGATGACGTTCGGCACGAAGAGCAGCAGAACGCCGGCCAAGACGATAATGGCCCACCTGAACTTGAGGAGGAACAAGCCGGCAGCAAGAGTGGAAATGCTGAGCGTGTTGAAAGTGATGTCAATCCAGAGCAGGAAGCTGACAGCCACAATGAGGATGTGGAAATGGCTGATGAGGAAAAGGTTCAAGGAGCAAGTGACAACAACAACAACAACGACAAGGGTTCCTCGGGTCAGCGAGCAGCTGATCGTGCCATTGGGCGTGATGATCAATCCCAAAATCCACAGGACCAAGCTCTGCGCCGTCTGGCTGAAGTCCTGGAGCGGTGGCATGACCGAAAAGAGATTTTAGATCCTTCTAATGATCAACAACAAGGGGAGCAAGATGCAGCCAACGTGAACGACGCTGACTTTGAGCATGTTGAGGATGAAGACGAAGGTGATGCTCAAGCTCTGGGTGCTGCCTCAGCTGAACAGGCACAGAATCTCGACCCAAGCCAAGCGATTCAATCTGAAGACGCGCTGATGGAGGAAGACATACCATTGCCTGACGTCCAGGAGGAGGAACAACCAGCTGAGGCCGCCCAGCTCGACAGAATTAATCGTCTGCAGGCCGCATTGAATAGAGACAGCAGGCTGGATGAAGGAAACTCATTCGTGCCCAGTCGGGAGCCCAATCAACCAAGAGTGCTCAATGGAGCTGCAGATCAAGACCATCCAGATGAAGACATAGATGGCGACTCCCAGCCAGGATCGGAGGAGCCGTACGTCGATGATGCGGCCACCGATCTCCAAACCTCGTCCGAATCTGCTGCACAACTATGGCTTCACTGTTCCCAGCTGGTCCGGTCCTTCAGCCTTGTTCTCACAGAGCAGCTCCGTCTCATTCTCTCGCCCACCACGGCCACAAAGCTCCGCGGCGACTTTCGCACAGGGAAGCGGCTCAACATCAAGCGGATCATCCCTTACATTGCATCTGGCTACAAACGGGACAAGATTTGGATGCGTCGCAGCATCCCAAGCAAACGCAATTACCAAGTCCTGCTTGCAGTGGACGACAGCAAGAGCATGTCTGAAAGCGGAGTCGATCTGCTCGCTCTACAAACGACGGCGCTGCTATGCACAAGTCTGTCAATGCTGGAAGTGGGCGACATCAGCGTGATTGGGTTCGGGGAGGCGCCCAAAGTGAGCGTGGCCCATGAATTCGGCAAGCCGTGGACCAACGAGTCCGGCGTGCAAGTCTTCCGACACTTTGGATTCAACCAGCAAGGCACCAGCGTCAAGAGCATGGTTGCGCAATCGCTGGAGATGCTCAGAGAGGCCAGGATGAAGAGCACGGCGTCGAATGCGTCGGAATTGTGGCAGTTGCAGCTCATCATCAGCGACGGCCACTGCTCCGATCATGAGGCCATTCAGCGGCTGGTCAGACAGGCCAAGAGTGAGAGGGTTGTCATGGTCTTTGCCATTGTGGACAATTCAACAGCATCCACAGCCGATGGCAAACCTGGTGAGAGCATCCTCGACCTGAAAGAGGCTGTCTTTGAGCCAGACTTGCGTGAGGGCAGAGAAGGAGAGATGCGCGTGGTCACGAGGCGGTACCTCGAGAGTTTCCCGTTTGAGTACTACATTGTCGTGCGCAACGTCAGCGATCTGCCACAGGTTCTGAGCCAGTGCTTGAGAGGGTGGATGGAGAGTGTGGTGACATCTTGATCAGTTCGTACTGGTAATTCCGTAATATATGTAAAAAAAAACAATTTGACTAAGAAGTCGTTCGTGATTGGCCAGCTCAGCCGCCGGATTTAGCGGATTTAGCGGATTTAGCAGATTAGCACTCATAGTGGCGTGGTCTGAGAGAGGAAAACATATGCATGAGCATTTGGGTCTTCGTTCTGCTTCAAACTGATATGTACATTCCTCCAGTGCTCTGAAAAGCGATATGATCCACGGCTTCTCAAGTGTTTATTCCCTCCACACTCCCTTGTATCCCAAGACGCATCGGCCAGCGCCCCAGAGGGTCCAGGCTAGGAGTCCGTAGTTGAGAAAGACGAAGGGATAATAGATAAAGGGTCCTCGAGCTGTCTAAAAGTCTACTGTTAGCACCGCAGAGCTGCAAAGAGACGGCGAATGTTGGCGGGACCAGAAGAAGGATCGTGACACATGTCGGCATTTGGAGACTGGCGCGCGTTGGACTGCGGTGTCCAGCTCCAGAGACGGCTCGACTTGCGAATGCACAGTGTTTATCCATCACCCAACATCATTGGCATGTTTTGTGTAATAAGGGAAGGAAGGAGCCGCAAGCATCACTGACCTTCACCCACTGTCTCTTGCCATCGTGGTTCTGGAACAGTCGCTGGTAGTAGGGAACTCGGTTCTCGCGGAAGATATATCTGTCGGAGCACAGTAGTTAGTACTACTGGGTCTTGGCTTGCTTCTAGCAGCACACAGCTCAGGGATCGGGAGGCAGCAAGGTCCGAGGGGGAGGGACCGGATCGGGCTCACCCAGCGTTTTGTTGGCGTCCAGCCCGGAATAGCTGATTGCGGGTGGCCTGCATGAAGCGGGCAGCGGTTGGAGTCGGCATTCTGAAGGTATTCGGCAAGCGCGGTCTTGCTGGAGGCGAAGAGGGGAGGTGTGTTGCTGAGGACGACGGCGAGAGGTGCGTTGGCGAGCCTTCCGTTGAAGCTCCAGTGCCAAGACATTTCCACGCTAGATCCTAAACAGTGCTAGCTTCACACCCGTTTCCCAATTCCTCACTTCACTACTCGACTGATTGAACTCGGTAGGAGGAATAATGTTATGACCTGTGTTCTTGATGAGATTGAGATGGTTAAACCGTGGACAACACTGTGCTCATCTCGGACGTCTGTTGCGAGGCGGCCAACCTCAACGAGACTGGCATAATCACCCTGCTTGTCGCACCCCTTTGAAGGGCAGACCGAATGGAGGGGAATCATTATCATTCCCCTCACAGGCGTTGCGCCCAATAAACCTCCATGATGAGCATATCGCGGGGCCATCATTCTCATCCAAGGATCTGTCCCTGACTGAGCGCCGCTTATTGGCGAGAGCGCGCTTGAGCGGCATCGAATCACTTCAACAGCTTGAGTATGAAGCTGACGTCGGCCATACGAACGACATTGGCTCCAGGATGACAGATACCGCCGAATTCCGACAAGATCTCGACTTATGGCGACTGCTTCTAGAATTCAGCCAACATTGCAAGGGTGTCAAAGGCGCAAAAGCAATATGGCTCGCCATGATGTTTCGTGGCAAACCCGTCCAGCTGGAGCCAGATAATCGAAATGCGTCGGATCTTATGCAGTCTATCATTGCCATCTCAGCTACCGACGACATTGACTTCCTAAAGACATTTGTTAAAGACTGCATTCGTCGCGGCATTCTTCAGGAGCAACTCTTCACCTGGGTGGTCGGCACTCTACTTCTCCTCAAGCCCGAAGCAGCTCCTGATCTGGCGACGATGCTTCGACCATCTTCTTTCCAAGCCAAGGCTGATCTGCTAGAAATATTTCACCTTGCCTGCCAGTCTGATAACGCAAATGCTCTCAGTGTCTTCTGTCAAATCCATAGCTTGTTCCCAGGCTGCTACATATACAAAGACACCATCCCAAGCTTGTGGGAAGCCAACCGACCTGCAGACGCTTTAATGTTGCATCAATACCTCGTCAGCAAAGGCGATTTACCAGGAACGTTCGAAGTCTTGAAGCCATTTGTACATCACATCACAAGCACTAACGGGGACATTGAAGCATTTCTCCGCGGCCTCCATGCAGAGGGCATTTCATTTGACGCTCAGATCTGGCGGCTTCATTCGGCACTGCTGGAAAAGCCTTTGGAAAAAGTAAACGAGCGACGCAGGATCAGCGACGAAGTAGCCGCTCGCGTTCTGGCTTCTTTTCCCTTTGAGTTTGCCATTCGAAATTTGAGATTCTTCGGCCTCATCGAAGTCGGGCCATTGTCTGTACGACAGATGGTACAGTCTGCCCCGACTGCCAAGGCCTTGGAAGAAAGATTCAAGACGGTGGAGGAGCACGAGATCGATCTCGGCTCTTCTGCCTTTGTTCGTCTTCTGAGAAGACTCAGCTCAAATGGTGTATTTGAGACTGCCAAACAAATTGCAGACTCTGACATGCACCACGATGAATATGAAGACCACAACCTGCAAAAAGATCTTCTTCGCGCATACCACATGACTGACAACCATTCAAGTATCAATCACACCTTAACAGTCTTGAGTGAGGGGGACCTTGATCCTAGGCGCCAAAGCACATCCAACAATCTACTGCTCCAAAGTGCCATTGAAATGCACGACCATCTCAAGATCCTCCGGACAGTAGACCATTTATGCCAACAAGGAATTTTTGTGGAAGAGGACATGCTCAAGCTTCTCATTGATACTATGCTGGATCCAGATGTCGAGGCCAGTAACTCTGTCGACTCGGTGGGATTTTTGATAGGACTTCTACAACGCATGTTGGCAGCTGGAAATCAGATCCCTTCTAGGACATGGCTGCGGCCTCTCGCTGCACTTGCCGGGGAAGGCCGACTGGACGAGCTCGAGCGGCTGTTGCTATGGTTGGCCAGTTTCTATACCGCATCATCCACAACGCGGCACTTGGCCGTCAAGAGCCTATCCAGTCTATTCACGCTACGAATGCAAAACAAAATCATTGACTGGACATTCAAGCACGCCGATTGGAAGCGATGCCATGACGAACACAACGATCTGCCCTGGTTGAGAGGGGCAACTATACTCAAGACCCTGCGAGACGAGTATGCTATCCCTGTCAAGCTGGAGACTCTGACCACCGCCTTTATCCTGTCAATCAGACGGCTGTTGAGTCGGCAGGTCGCAAATCGGCGAGTTGGTATCAACCGATTTGGAATGGCACCGCGCTCCTACTTGAAATCGTGGTGCCAGTTTTGGAATATGCCGCTTAAACAGGACAAGGAGGATCAACTGGTGAGGAATATCCTCCAGAAGCGGTCGCCAGATAGGCATCCTCGCCATAGCCAGACGCTCGTGGAATGAGCTAATTGGGTCACTTTGCTGCAGCCCGTGATTTTGGGTGGCCGTACACCCTTATTCTTTGCCAGCCCTGATTCCAGAGGAGAGGATGATGTATGTGTCAGCACCAACACAAACAGAGCTAACACGAGGTGCATAGCCAATGGACCATCTCTACATTGGGTCTAGCTTTCGAGGCTAGGATGAGCTAAATTACTCGGGGCCGTTTGGTTTAGACCGATCGGGCCCGCCGTTCAAACCCGGCCGAAGCGAAAAGTTCGGGCCCGAGAGCCCAACGGCCGATCGACACGGGACGTGGGGTTGTTGTGGGCAACCGTCGTCAGCTTCTGAGCGACAGCAGGGTATGTCACCTGAATTCTAGTGGAAATGAAACCCGTCCCGATCCTGGTCAACGACGGGAATCCTGCGGCGCAGCAGTCCTTGAGGCGATGGCAAAGCCCCTTTTCGCCAGATGATCAAAGGCTCGCCATCATCTGCTGCTACATTACCCGAGTTACACCCGTCTGACTCACACAGGAACTTTTATCACCGCCAGCCCGTATATTCTTATCTCTTCTATTCCATTGCAAGTCACCACCTGGGTCCAGGCTCGTTAAGATGACCCGTGCAGGGGCAGTACGGCGCAAGCCGCTCTCGAGCCTCGTTCATTAAGCGCAGAAGTGGCACCCGTGATAACGGGCTCTTATACGACGCCGCTGACTGCTGATACTGCCGAAAACAGCTTTCGATGATGGGCCACGCCCAGCGTATGACCACCGGGTCTGCGCAGGTGCTACACTCTGCGAGCGCGGTTGACAGGGCAAGCCTAGGAGCAGCAATGAACCACCGGAACCTTTCGCTGCGAGGATCTGAATGTATCGCTTGCGTCTTCTCTAGGTTCTGCACCGCCCGGCAGAGAAGCTCGCTGACGTTCTGCGCCTGCGTCTGCGCCTGCGCCTGCGCCACCTGTACTGGTACTAGCGGCAGCGGCGGCTGACATTGGCCAATGTTGGGGCTGCATTGCAGCGGTTGCAGCTCTGACAATCGAATCGCTGCCACGATGCAGTGGGTGTAATGCCAGGTGAACCAGGCGTATGGGGAGGACTCTGGATCGCAATAGTGCAGCAAGCCAAACACCTCCTGTTTGAACTGGCGAACCAGTTGTCTGCGTCTGTCTGAGCCCAGCGGTGGCAGTGTTGAGACCGTGTCCATGATGGTGCAGTCGTCGCTGCTGATCCCGCTGACCCAGGAGGTGATATCCGCTGCCAAGGGGCCGGGTTCCGAGGTGGGAAAGTTTAGGAGCCGGCTAATTACCTGCATGCGATATGTGACGAGCGCAAACGTGGTGTCGGTGAGCGCCTCGCTCGAGTCTACCGGGTGTGCGGTGTTGATGTTAAAGTCGGCATCGTTGATGTTACGCACATACGGCAGAGCCGATGCGGCCTCTCGGTAGCTGATTAGAGGCTCCGATGACTCGGCAAGCGACGCCTGCAGGTCCATCAAGCATACAGTGAGCCACAGGCGAAGCCGCATCTGCTGCTGGAAGAAAGACTCTGGCCGGTCATCCGGCGCATTGTTCAGCTTCATAGCGCTGGTAAGCCGAACAGCCAGCGCCACGAGAGCCCAGAAGGCAGTGCCTTTGTCTTCAGATTTTCTACCAACCTGCAAGTAAAAGGCAGTTAGAACAACGAACGACAAGGGTGTGTTTTGCGGGGAAAACAGCTGTGGTGTGCTCACAAGATACAAAACAAAGGCTTGAAGCACTGTCATATCGCGTGTTGTCAGCAGACCAGCCTCTCCAATGGCGTCCTCGCACAGTTTGCGATACGTGGCAGACATCTCAGCCTTGGACTTTTGAAACTCGGACTGACATTGGACCTCTGTCATGGTTGTGGTGGCCACATAGCACACTGCCCACTCCAGAACCCTGGTGGGTCTGTCTCCGACTGGCAACTCTGCAACTGGGCTGTCTTCATCGCTTATCCACCTGGATACGGTCGGACGGTGGAGGATCTTGATGATCGGGTCGACATTCTGTAGGTAGGCCTCACAGAGTTTCCTTGTGCTGACCGTGTCACGAGGGAGCCAGATGGGACTTGGTGGGTTCAGAAAGCTGTCTGTCCACAGGAGACGCAGTGCCCTCTGGTCGTCAACAGAACCAGCACCGCTGTTGGCCATTGCTGTGTCAAACTCGTCTTGATCGATGTTGCCAGGGAATAACACAGGGACAGAACTCGGGTCGAGCGTCTTCAAAATGCAAAGAAAAAAACCACTTGTGAGCCACTCCAGACTCGGACAATGAATGAGAGATCCACGAGGCTTGCTCACCTGATGGTCCATCAAATCCACCACAAAGTCTCCAGACAGCCCAAGGCTCCAGCTTTCCGGGCTTGGGAGACCTGGCGCGTCAATCTGAGGGTTCAGCACCTGCAAATCTTCCGCCGATTGCACAACCTGTCACCGCGCACCGGAATGTCAGTTTGTGTTTCAGTTTCAACTTTGTGTTTTTATCAAATCCCCTACAGCTGGTGTTGGCCCTGCCACTCCGGACTGCGAGGCGGGGTCTTCACCCGGAGCAGCGTTGGACTGGGCTCGGCCCCGAGCCTTATCCGGTTGTGTTTTCTTCTGCTGGGCCGAGGGCGGAGAGTTTGAATTACACGAAGATGGCGGTGGTGTCCTGGGACGAGCGCGTCTGGCGTGCCTTCCTCGTGGGAGCCGTTGGCGGTGGATAGGTGTGCATCTCGCGCCTATTGTCTTGCAGTTTGTGCATGGATCGAGCTTGTCACACCTCAGCTTGCGGTCTCGGCACATTACGCAGCTGAGCTGCGGGACACTGGAGTCCTTCTGCTGACTAGGACACGGAGCCATTGGTATCAATGGTGTTGCAATACAACAACGAGCGCGTAGGTAGCACAAGACCAGGCAGGCATATCAAACAAGTCTCTGGTCTCTGGTTGTGCTGTGCCTCCAGCTTCACATGCTGTCCTTCCGTCGAATCTTTATGTTCTCCCTACCTTCAGCTTTCTCTGCCGTATATTTTAGGGCGTGGAGAGCCTTGCCCTGTCCTGCCGCTGGTGGCCTGGATTTCCCCGGCTCGTCTCTTCAACACACTTGTTACGCGGCTACACCCCACGAGTTTACAACGAAGCATGGGTGGGGCGAGGTTCCATCGTGGGGAGTTCCCCCCTGGTAGCCACCTGCTAGTATACAGGGAACTTCGCTTCCAGACTCCCAGTCTGGTATAAGCTAAGGATGAGCCCTCGGGTGAAGCATTGACAACCGAAAGCCTTTTGTTATGCCAGCAGCATCGCTTGCTCAGTCGCCTAATATACACCGTACCCTGTTATTCTGAGATTGAAAGTACGCAAGTCTTACGACAATTTGATTGCTCGAGTCAGCCGTTGTACCCCCCTGGATTATTAGATCGGTTCATAAAATCAGCCAACGTATTCTCTCCTCTCTTCTCTTGTTGAAGGGTCTGGTATACGAATGAATGGTAACATTGGAAGTTGATGTGCGCATACTAACGTAAGTTTCGGTAGAAATTCCGCAAGGCACAACAACAAACAAGCTTCTTCCTCCCGACGTATTCTTCGCTTTACAGGCGATCGACATTTAGCCCCCCCGCCTTGGCAATGTATGCCTGATCTAGGAGCGAGTGGTTCGTGTTCGATGCAGGCCGTATATGCAGCACACTGCTCTCGAGTACGTCAATCAGAATATGCAGAGACACTCATCGACTCATCGACTCATCGACCTGCTCCTCTCAGAGTGGGCAATTCACGCTTACCGAGTTTATGTAAAAGGATCGCCCTGAGATTGATTCGGTAGTTGGTAATTGGTAGTTGGTTGGTGGTTGATAGTCAAGGTCCAGTGATGTGACACCCCTAATCTTGAAGATGAGCTGTAATCTGTGATCTGTTGGGATCTATTAGACAGACAACCGCATTCATCGCCAATCAGGAGGTTCAGATCGAACAGAGCTGTCCCTAGTGTCTGTGATGCCACAGGATTGTCATCTAGCTTGATCAATACCCAGCTTTGAGTGTACAATCATTGACTTATTCGCCACATAAAAGGCTGGATTCCCTTGCCCAGGGATTGTCGATCATACTCAACTTGTTTTCCAGCTAACTCGCTTCAAGATAGTGATGCTACTCTGTGATTATCAAGCGTGAGGTGAATATCAACAGCATGTGTTGAGGTGTGAGGCTGCTCAGACCTAGGATAATATCATACCTGCTCTGAGCAAATACATCATTAGATAATTGTGAAACTCTAGGGGGGGTTGCATTTTCTGCATTCAGTTATTTGAGTTACAATGCCTGTCCTCGTACTGTGTCTGATCCCTATTCTCTGCCCTATTCATAGTTGCCATGTGGCTAGTCTCAATTAGGGGGTAATACATTGAAGTTTCGCTAAACCTTATTTGGCAACTGATCGCTTATCATGTAATCACTCATTTGATGTTGGCACTCAATGATCGTGTCCATATAGACATGGTCATCGTCATCATGTCGTCCTACAGCAGGAGAAGGGCAGTATCATCAATCTCCATCTTTTTCGACACAATTTGACTCTGGTACTTGGTGTGTAGCGCTCCATTTTGCCACAGGGCAAAGTTACAAGGGGGTTGTTACGATGGAAACGCCCTGCGTCCCGGGCCCGAGAAATTACGACTTCCTATTGGACAAAATGTCGGGCCCGAAACACAGAAGACGGGCGGCGATTGGCTGGCCGAGGATACAATATAAATGCACAGGTCAACAGCACGCCAGCAAAACTTGGGCAGGCTAGAGCAGGACTGCAGTCAAATTCATACTTCATTCTCACATCCTCGAGTCTTGGTTTCAACATTCAAGCCCAAGCTGCGACACCATACAGCGAGCGAGACCAAGATGTCCAGCCAGCCTGACCCGCTGGCGCCGTTGTCCGATAAAGACGGCGTCAAAAAAGCAACGACAGTCGCGAACAGTGAGATCAAGGCTCAAGATGAGAAAGACATCGAGGCGGCCAAGCCTTCCAGCCCGGACACCATCGACCTTGTTGACGACGAGGCCAAGAATGACCCCGACCTGGTCACCTGGCGAGGCCCTGACGACCCAGAGAACCCCAAGAACTGGCCAAAGAGCATCAAGTGGAAGACCACATCGGCCGTCTCTCTCTTCGTCTTCATCTCTCCCGTGTCCTCGGCCATGATTGCTCCCGCACTGCAGGATCTCGGAAAGAGTCTTGACATGCACTCTGACATTGAGGTGTACCTATCCCTGGCCATCTTCGTCCTCGCCTATGCAGTGGGTCCACTCTTCTTCGGCCCTGCATCTGAACTGCATGGCCGCGTGCTCCTCCTGCAGGTCAGCAACGTGTGGTACCTGGCATGGAATCTGGGGTGTGGCTTCGCGACCAACAAGGCCCAGTTCTTTGCGTTCCGATTCCTTGCTGGCCTTGGCGGCAGTGCACCCCTCGCAATTGGAGGTGGTGCCATCAGCGACATGTGGGCGGCTGAGGAGCGCGGCAAAGCCATGGGCGTGTACACGTTGGGTCCCTTGCTAGGACCGGTTGTTGGCCCCATCGCTGGCGGTTTCATTGCGCAGTATTCGACCTGGCGCTGGGTTTTCTGGTCCACATCAATCGCTGCCGTCGCCGTCCAGGCTGTCGGCCTCCTCTGGCTCCGCGAATCTCACCCGGCCACGCTGTTGCGCCGGCGTCTTGTCCGTCTGGTGAAGGAGACCGGCAACCAGAAGCTTCACACCAGCGAAAAGGTTGAGTCACTGGGCTCCAAGCTGATCCACGCCTTTGAGCGCCCCCTCCGACTCTTCTTCACACAACCCATTGTCTTCTGCATGGCCATTTACATGGCCTACCTCTTCGGCACCAGCTACCTTATGTTTGCCACCTTCCCGGACATCTGGACCGTTGTCTACCATGAGACACCGGGGATTGGTGGCCTCAACTACCTATCCATTGCCATCGGCTCCTTTGCCGGCCTCTTCTTCAATCTGAAGGTCGTCGATCGCATCTACAAAACACTGAAGGAGCGGAACAACAACGTTGGCAAACCCGAGTTCCGTATGCCCTCGCTTGCTGTGGGGTCAGTCATCAGCACGATTGGCCTCTTCTGGTACGGCTGGAGCATCGGCCACGTCCACTGGATCATGCCCAACCTTGGCGCCCTCATATTCAGCGCTGGTACTATCTCCTGCCTTCAGGGCATGCAGACGTACATCGTCGACAGCTACCAGACATATGCCGCTAGCGCAATGGCCGCCTGTGCCATCCTGCGTAGTTTGGCCGGCTTTGGCTTCCCCCTCTTTGCCCCGTACATGTACAAGGCTCTTGGCTACGGTTGGGGCACCAGCGTGCTGGCATTCGTCAGCATCGGGTTTGGCTGGGTCGCACCATTTGTGTTTTGGCACTTTGGCCCCAAGCTGCGCGCCATCTCCCGGTATGCTGCGGGCTAGGGATCTCTTAAGGGAGGGATACGCACCGAATTATTAACTGTTAATAATAAAGGAGGAGAGCAGTCGCAGCGCGCTTTGCCAGAGAAGATGGGTAATTGACAGGTCAGATGCATGGTAAGAAGGCACGGAATTAGCGACCCCAGACCACGGACTTAATGGCCATAGAACAGTGTAGCAATAGCATTCTTCTCTCTTATAATAATAATAATAATTTAATTAATGTCTATGTGTGCCTATGGCCTATATAGACTTGACCGAACTCAGCGGAAAAACCCCGCGCAGTC